>JAQZBX010002164.1:0-74802 GCA_029593785.1 Cabassous unicinctus
TATATATATATATATTTTTTTTTTTTTAACAGGAGAGGTAAAATAATTACCCTTAAAACTGAAAGGAAGTTTTTGGTTAAAAATAGAAAATTAAAAAGTAACTTTTGACAGTGACTGTATTAAGAAGGACTGAACTGAAAAATATGATAACTTATAAAGTTCACTAGTTTTACAACAGTCAGAAAACACCTTAAAAACAGTATAGAATTCTGTGGTGAGAGCTCATATTTTTTTTGATGACTTCTATGCTAGATATGGCTCTCAGTTGTTATGTGAATCACACTGCTTTTAGATCTGAGCAAAAGGGACCTGTATCCTGGGTCACATGCTTTAGAGGGTCTTATTTTTTACCTCCTGTGGCTGAACCCCTCTTCATGAAATAAACATGTTCATGGAAATAAAGGGATATGACCAACTGGAGACCCAAATTCTCTTCCATACTCAAGGTTCCCTAGACTCCAGAGTTGCCACCAAGATCCCAATTTTGGAGTCTGCATGGGGATCTTCCCTGGGTCCAGGCCCCTGTAATAAGTCTATACTGCTAGTAGTTACATCCCTTGGATGGAGGCGTAGCCAAGAGTTGGATTCTTTACAGGGGGCCTTTAGAGCTCGGACATGTAGTCATGGTGACCATGTAATTGAATGAAAGGACTCTAAAGGTATGCAGTGAAACCAGGGATGAGAAGAGGATTTAACCAGACTAGAGAAGGAAGATAGTTCTTCACATGCCACTATGTACCAGAGCAGGACTCTGAGTCCAGAATTCTGAATTCAAACTGAGGAGTCCAGAATTCAAATCTGGCCATTCACATTCTTATGAGGGTATATTTTTCAAAGTAGGAGGCTAGACATATTTTATTTACCAGTTTATCATTTTCAATAACTCTCAAATATTTAGGAATATTGCACGTGAGCCTTCAATGTATTCTTGCCCAAGTCCTACAAATTTCAAGGGTGTTCCTGTATGGGATTTAATTTATTTTATTTAACTATAATCCAGTATGTGTTTTCTCTATTTTATAGAGAGGAAACTAAGACATAAGAAGGTTAAACAACCACCTAAGACCACATAGCTAGCTAGCTTTGATGACCTAAAGTCATTTCCCTAACTACTATACTATGCTGTTTCCTAAAACAATACATCAACAATTCCTACAGAAAATCTTAGGTGACAAGAAAGCAGAAGCTGGTTATTCATTGGGATTCACCTTTTATGGTAATAAAACTTGCTTAAATCCACAATATATTTGATGCTGTGAAATTGTTAAATATTTCTATAGTCCTTCCAAAGTTAATAGTCATTTTAAAAGACAATATTCAAAGTATAAATCATAAGTTTCACTTTTTATCATTTACTAAACAGCTTAATGTTATCAACATGCATAAAAAACAAAATTCAAATTTGCGAATGAAATGTATAAAATAAATTGAATTGCAATGAAGAAGCAGGCATTATCCTTTACACAGATTTATTAAATCTTCTATTATCAACATTGCAATGAGTCTTTGACATGCATAGACTGCTACAGAAACCATTGTCTGGTAATTACAGTTCAAAGAATAAAAAAATGTGCATCCAACATACTAGATGAATTTCTTTAAAAGCAATAGTTATTAAAAATCATTGTAATTTACCTTCATGAGAGCACAGGATTCTTTTTTTTTTTTATTTTGACTGATTTTTAAAAATACATTTATGCAGTTGACCATGTGTTTCTTTCTAAATCACAATGAAATCCTAAGAGGAGAAGAAATGTTTAAGTATTTAAATTAGTTTTAAAACCACCCAGTAGGTTGGCAGAAATGTAATCATGCCCTAGTAATGATATGAACCCAATGAGAATAACACACACTCATGTGCATGCAAGGATATGTTTAAAAACGTGTACAAGTGTTAGAGACAAGACTTAGCTCTTAAGAAGATGCCAGTAACTCTCAAAACAGTGTTGGACAATTTCATATAAATTCTTGTTTTATTAGGCACAATCCTAAATTGCAGATTTTTCAGTTACCTGTAATTGTCCTGCCAGTGAATTACAGAACTTCCTTTTTGATATTAATTTGTTAACTATCTTTGGGCAAGATACTGAAGCAAGGCACAGAGAGGAAAACACCACTATTTATTTTTTTTAGCTACCTTCTCAACATATCTTACCAATATCTTTAATGAACTGAATGGGTACAATCTGGAAAAACTTTTTTTTATAGCTGCAGATAAAATGTCAGAATGAAATTGAAACATCTGGATCTAACATTAATACAAAATAAATGTGACTGTTTTGAAACACTGAATGTATATATGACAGATAAATGCTAAAGTATCTAAGATTTTTAAAAAATATTTACTATAAACTATTTCATACAGTTACAAAATACATTTAAAATTTATTTTTGACCAAATAGCAAATATTTGCCTGACCAGGGAATTTATTCACTCTTTCCAAACTGATTATTTACTAGGGAAATGTGAACAGTTGTTATTAGTCTTGTGAGTAATATGAAATAGAAACAAGCATTCTTTTCAAATATTTTTTGAGCTTCAGGGTCTATTTAACTGAACTATTTATCTGTGTGATTTATAATTTTCTTGAAACTGTGTAACCAAAGCAAAACATAGGAATGTATTAGATGCTGAGGCTATGATTGTCACTCCTAACTGTGCTCACTGATTGATTTGAGAATGAGTAAATTAAAGATTTGATCTTTGTGTTTCAATGAAGTATCACTTTTATTTTATTTGTGGGTCCTGCATAGGACTTCATTAAAAAATGTGGCTCTCTTGATCAAATATTTGATAAGAAAATAGAGGAGAAGACAGCCTAGAAACAAAGCAGAGGATCTTCAGAAGTTTAGACAAGAGCTACAGAAGGCCTGAACCAGAGTTATGGTATAGGGATGGAAAAGAATGCTGGGGTACAGGAACCTAAAAGAGTCACCCCCTATTTTAGTTTACCAGGTTGCTGTAACAAAGCACCACAGAGTGGTTGGCTTAAACAGCAGGAATTTATTGTCTCATAATTTTGGAGGTTTGAAGTCCAAAATCAAGGTGCTGGCAGGATCATACTTTTTCTGAGATCTGTGGCATTTTGGTGGTGGCTTGCTGGCAGCCCATAATTCAATTTCTGCCTCCATACATGGCTGTCTCTGTTCCCATCTCTCTCCCACAGCCTCTGTCCAAATTTCCTATGCTTAAAAGGACTCCAGTCATATGGGATTAAGACCCACCCTGATTGACTTTGGCCTCACTTTAACCAAAAACATCTTCAAAGGTCCTATTTATAATTAGGTTCACATTCATGCGACCAGGGATTAGGATTTGAACAGGTCTTTGTGGGGGACATGATTCAACCCATAACACCCTGTAATTGTCTATATCTAAGAAATGTGCTCTACGTAACTTCCCCAACAATGGCAAGCTAATCTGTCCTGATTTACCCAGAGAAGTTGGACAATTAATAAAGAATGACCACGTCATTCCAAGACCCATTACTGTATCTGTTACATAAAATCCTTGCTCCCAGGCTGAGCGACCATGTTAACATATGATTACAGGGGGAAATAATTAGGTCCCTTGCTTCCATTCAAATGACCAAAAGTTACCTGAAAATGGGATCATGACCATATTCCTTAATTTCTCTTTATTCTTAACTAAATGCACATTCATCCTTTTCTTAACAAGTACCTCGCAAGGCTAACAGCAGAGGTGAGTGCATGACCTTTTTAAAGGAAACTTCTTAGTACCTCACTCCATCTGTTAAAAAGTTAACACTTTGAAAATTTACAAGAGAACGAAATTTTAGTATCAGAAGCAAAAATACAAAAACAAAATAAAAAACACCTTTATCTTTTGCTGAAACTTTCTGGGTTATTCCCTTAAAAGGAAGGAATGGAGTCTCGATATTCAAAAAATAGGGCGCAGTAAAAAATCAAACTCGCAGTCTCCAGGAAGATCTGCAGTGCACACCAGAGCCTTTAGCATAGAAGCTAAAGGCCAGGGGGCTGATGGATGGACCACCCTCCCTAGGCAGCATGGCCTCAGTGCCATTCACTAGGGTAGTGTTACTGCTGAAATTGTAGTTGGTGGAACTTTACTAGTTTGCTTTTTTTTTTCCTTAAGCAGTATTATATATGCATCCAATAGAGTCATATCAACTTACATTGTTGTTGGTATTTGTTTCCCTTTAAATAAAAAGGTTAAAAAAAAAAAAAAGGAACG
Source organism: Cabassous unicinctus (assembly GCA_029593785.1). Classification (NCBI taxonomy): domain Eukaryota; kingdom Metazoa; phylum Chordata; class Mammalia; order Cingulata; family Chlamyphoridae; genus Cabassous; species Cabassous unicinctus. Next base: position 4,217 of record JAQZBX010002164.1, read on the forward strand.
TTGTTAATATGGTCTCATACCTCCAACTCACATGACCGTTATCTATATACTAAGTTTTCCATTTTCACTGGTTGCAAGTGCTGAATCAATTGGCAAATTGTGTCTTAAGTATTTACTTTCTTTTTGATAGGAAGGAAATAAAACCAGCTGTAGTTTAACAGAGGGAACTGCATTTTGTCATTCACTTTGGTTGTGTCTGTGCACAGAATGCAAAGACGAAAATCAAAATAGTAACTTGCATGCATTATCTAAATTCCACTTTGCCTGATCTTATCAAATAATTATCACATAGGTAGTTAAGAAGAAGTTTGAGCAAGCTGAATATTTAATTTGCTCAGTTTGTTGATAGCCTCTGGTAGTTAAAATATAAATTATATATATTTTTATCCTTAGAATTGTGTTTATTAAGGTCCTTACTGAGTGTATTTTTTTTCCTGACTTGGTAAGTGAGGTATTATCTGAAGGAAAACAGCATGGAGAGTGTTTATTTACCAGATTGGGCGGATAAGGAAACTGGGATCTCATAACTGACTTGACATGAATGGTGTGTGCGATGCCCTTTCCTTTGGTACTTCAGCAGCTACTAAATCCTGCTGTGCTTCCTATTGCTGGCTGACAAGAAACAGAAGCGAGTGACTGGTGGCAGATGGATCGAGACACTGAAATGCAATGCCCCAGACTTTCATCTGTCCAGCTGAAATGGGTCATAATAAAGTGTGCTTTCACACATTGCTTCTCTAATGGCTGCAGTTTACGCATAGTGTGGCAAGTTGTTTTAATTTAGCAAGTTTTAAACATCTACTATATGCCTGGCATTGTGCTGTATGCTTTTCTGAGGTTAATAGAGGCACGAACACAACACGTCAGTTTGTTCTGTTTAGTGTTTAAAGGGAGTAACGAATGTAAACCTAGGGAGGCATTACATTGAAATAAATCAATTATCACTTGGTCCTCAATTTTCCTGTACATTAACAGACTCATTCAGGGATAACTAGTGATCAGAGAAATTATCAAGAGAAAAGAACAGGTTAAACATAAACAGGCATTTGGAGAAAGAAATAAAGTAACACATTTTAAAGTCTTAAAAATTTGGCCTTCACATGTTGAAATATAAATAATGAGTGTTATTTACCTTTTTTGATTTAGACTTGGAATTAGAGAGGAGAGCCATTTTATTTAGTTCTGAGCTCAAATCCCTTTCTCTCACCGCCATTCGTCCATCCACTTGGTCGTTTCCTTGCTACCTAAACTTTTCTTTGGTGAGAACTGAGTTTTATAACCATTTCTCATGTAAACTACTGCTAAATTTCTTAATGTAAACATGATTATTGAGGAAGGCAGCTCTGAATCAAGCATGTGTCTAGGATTTCTATTGTAAGTACTGCCACAAACAGAAACTGGCAAAAGTATCAAAAATACCAAAGGAAAACCTAATTCTGCAGGTTTTATGAGCCCACAGAGCCATTTTCTCTATGTAAATAGCTTGCTCACGTTTGTGGGTGTCATCGTCTTTTCTGTCTTAAGGATTTTGGAAGACATAACCTGGAAAATATTATCTGATTTCACACTTGTACCATTGCCCAAGGCAGAAAGAAAAAGTGGGAGCAACTTTGTGGGCCTGTTTTCCAGAAGGAAGTGTATGGGAACAGCTTGTTACATCCAACCTGGAATCAGTTAAAAGTATTTATTTGAGAAAACCCAACAGGTGGACAAATTTGGTGGACAAATTGCATAAAACCCAAATTACGTTTGCTTTTTTACAAACAATTCACTATCCAAGTGCCCAGTAATAAAATAAATGATCTGGCCTGTCGGTTTTAGACTCTTCCATGAGATAAGAAAATGGTAGCTGAGATTTAATGCAAAATATGTGTCAATGACCTCATTTGAAGATGGGCATTCACTTTAATTAACATGTAAAAGATGCCTCTTTAAAAACCACAACTTTAAAACACAATGATTTTGTCCAAACCAGACTGAAGGTAGGCAGGCCTAGTTGGTTTAATGGCACATCTTCTTTCCACATTAGTGCTTTCAAAAAATGACGTACTGAAAGGCACGTCATGCGGAAATGCAGCATTAATCTGAATATGAAGCATATAAGGTGAGATAAGTGAGATAATATCTCTTTATTGGAGAATCTACTGTTTTAAAATATACTAGTCTTAGGCTGATTCTCAAGATCTTTGTCATGTGGGTCTGATAAATTTTATTGCACTTTGAAATACCTGGGTCCAATTAATCGACTTGCAGACATGGGAGCATTATTTGAACTCCTCTAATCCCAAGATTTCATCTAAAGAATTAGAACCTGGATTTGGGGCCAAGAGCCTGCAAATCTGTATTTTTATAAAGACCATAGAGATATCTGGGAATCCTTTCAATCAAACCTTTGCAAGGATGTTAACATGATTTATGACTAATTTGTGAACTGAAACATGATTGATTTAATGTGCAATTCCAGTTTCCTAATGATTTTTACTCCTCCATTGCATTTATGAATTAGGACCTGTTTTAAAAATGTCCAAAAGTAACTCCCAGCCTCCCCACACATTCAACCTCTCGAATCCTACTCATCCTTTCAAGCTGATCTAAATGACATCACCTTCAGGTGGCCTTCGGTGATAATCATAGCTGAAAGATTGTTAGGGATTGAATCATGTCCCCCACAAAAGGCATATTCAGGTCCCAACCCCTGGTCCTGTGAGTGTGAGCTCATTGTAAAAAGGACGTTTGAAGATGATATTGGTTATGGTGTGCCAAACTTGAAGGAGGCTGGGCCTTAACCCGATATGGCCAAAGTCCTTATAAGCAAAGGAAATTGGACATGAAAAGAGAAGCCACAGAGAGCAGCCAGAAGCTTGAAGTCAACAGAACCCGGAGGAAAAAGGAGAAGGTGCTGCCATGTACATTGCCATATGATGGAAAAGCCAGTGAATCTCAAAGATTGCCGGCTAGCCAGAAGATACTGACCCAGGAAGGAAGCAAGACTTCTAGCTTCTGAAACCATGAGCCAATAGATTCCTGTTGTTAAACCATCGCATTGTATAGTATTTATTTGAGCGGCTAGGAAACTAGAACAGTAGTCCCTTTCTACTCTGAAAGGAATTGGCTTTGGACAGATTGCTCTCATAAATTTGCATTTTGGTGTGACATGTATGTCTATTAGAGAAACACATCTTTCAAATTGTTGTGGGGCCTACTATAAGAATTTTCTCAAGGACATTACTGCTTAAAAGTGTCATCATCATGAGGATTAGACCACACTTTTCTCCATAAGAATACTTGTATTTCTCTGCAGGCAATATGGCAGAACTGTTAGGAACATGGTCTTTGAAGCCTGACTACATACATTAAGATCCCATCATTATTAGTTACAAGCCATGTGACCTTGGGCAAGGTACTTTATCTGTTTTGCCTTGGTTTCCTCATCTTTGAAATGGAGGTAAGTATAGTGCCTACCTCATAGGGTTATTATGAAGATTAGATGAGTTAATTAGAACAGTGCCTGGCATCTTATAATTACTTCATTAGATATTTGTTTTTATAATTTACCACAAGTTCTTTGTTTTTATAATATCATCTGAGAATTGGTCCATAAATTTTCTCTCTTCACAAAGTAGGCTTAAAGCCAAATATATATGTGGCTTGACAATAAAAAAGGAGGGAACATTTTTAGCTTTGTCACTGGCCCAAATGTTTGCTCTCTTCAATCATGTTTCTTATCCCTCAAGTAATTTATGCAACCTTGTATTCTTTTATGAATTGATGGAAGATGCCTGATATTATTTCTGGAAAAGGGTAGGGCATATGAAAATGAATAGATACACATATTTTCTTTATCATGCTAATTGAGCAACACACAAATATGAAGGAATTAAGAAATAGTCTAATTCCAAGATAAAGCAAAACATAGGAAGTTGGCATTGAAACAGAATAATTTGAGAGGGGAAATATGTATAGAAGAAACAAGGAGGAGTTACCATGTGGTAAGATAATTTCCCCCCCAATTTTGATTTTGTTTTCATTTGGAGAAATATATAGTGTTTCATGCAGCTATCCTATGTACTTTCCTGTACCATTTTCAGTGGGATGATGCTCCCATGCAACAGGAAGATGAGATTTCAGAATCAATGGATGGCATTATAGTAAAATAAGTTGACAATTTGGATGCCCAATGTCATAATGTCAAAGAGCTCTGGGCATATGTAGCATAAACTCTTCACAAGAGTTGTGTGTTTAAATTTCTTAAGTGGTTTTTAAATACCACCATCTTTAAATTTTAACCATAAGAACAATATAAAAATCCCTCACCCCCCATTTATAATAGCACTGAATGACCCATCGCTGAAATCTCTCAAAGGTTCAGATGTTTTTATAAACCAAAAGAGCTTTACTTCTCCACAAGAACATTACATCTGTGGTTTATAATGTCACCTGGACTTCTTGATTAATTTACAGCTGAGTTATCCAGTCATTTCAATTCATTAGCCTAAGTATTTTTCTCTGCTTAAGCCACATATCTTGTCAAAGCAAGATTTCTCTTCAGTTTCCAGATTTGTGAAAAGGTCTCAACACCTCCAATGAGTTATGTCACCAAATTTCATTGAGCAAAACTATTCTCCCAAAAAACTTACACTGTGTGAAAAATTGAGGGCATGATCATGTTTTCGGTTGCAAGGGTGAAGCTATAAAGATGACAAAGATCTACTGGATAAATTCCAGAATGCCTTCCAAATTATAGCAAGTCCCACTTGGAGGTGAACCCAGGCAGTGAAATATGAGCATCACAGATGATTTACTATTTATCTCTACTAGTATTTTCTCTTATGTGCTGATCCTATATTTTTCTGGCCATTAGTAAGTACAAAAATCACATAAATCTGTCTTTTAAAAATATGTCACAATTATACAGTGGTTCCAAAGAATATAAGTAATTCCAGAACTTCCACTTTGGTACACAGCTATATGGGGTTAGATGTGGAAATGTTAGCTAAACTACATATCAAAATATAAGCAGCACTTCTGAGTAAAACAATTATGCTAAAGTAAAAGTGACAATCAAATGAAATAGACTAAGTAACAATATTCTTGATATTTGTGTAGGCATTTAGATATTTGTGCGGGACAAAAGGACCTGAAGATAGTTTATTTTAAGAACTGTCACAATATGCCAAAGTGCTGGTGTTAAAGACATTTTATTTTATTTTTCATGTTCTTACAAAAACTTTGATTTTAGGTTTTAGCTTTTATATGGGTCCATTTGGAATATGAGAGAGAATTCCTGATCTAAATATGTTTTCGTTCTCATGAAATGCATCATTTGCTTGTAGAAATGCATCCTTTGCTCTCTGAGAACACACTGTGTTTTGCTGAGCAAGATGCTTGGGTATAGAATCTTGCTTTTGGAGTTCAAGCTCAAAGAACAATTTGGCCTCAGAGTAAAATTTGGAAGAAATCTGTTTATTTTTTAAAATCAAATCTGAGACATTTAGTTTTTAATGGAATAAATGTATATGTGCCCATCTAGATTGAAATTTTATATACTTATTGATATTTATGACCATTTATTTAGAAAATAAATTAAATATACTTTGAAATTTCAAGAGGCAAGTTATTTGCAGTCCTATCAGAGTCACTTGTGTGAGTTATATCACCAAGCATGGAACAACTTTACAGATATCGTGTTATTCTCAGATGTATGCCCTGTGAAAATTATAATTATGATAAAGAAGTGGAGAATACATCCTGGGCAGAAAAGCAATGGCTGCCCTTAGAGTTACAGGATTCTATTTTGGGTTATAACCTCTGAGCAACCAACCTGAGCAGTTCACATTTGTGGGATAAATTCAGTCTTCATGGCACAGGATCTGATTACACTCCACTTGCTGACTGTTAAACATCTTATGCTGGGAATGATACCTTATTATTCTTCACACTCTCACATTTCCATTCTATCTGTACTTTGCATCTTTTCTTAAATTTCTGGGCATAAAAAGTGCATCATTAATATGGGGCTTTGTAGATGTCACAGACTAATTATATGCATCACCTCACATTTCTTTTCTAGAGGGTGAGAAAACCCATAAAGAAGCAGGATCAGCCTTTCTTTTGGCTAAATGTCTTAAGAGCATCAATACCAATAAATATCTGTTGATGTTTAGAACAGTGTTTGAATGTGGCATTTTTAATTGCTAGACATGTATCTGGGCAAGTTTCTTTACCTTTTAAGTTTCAGCTTCACATTCTTGCCAAATGGGTTAATACTGAATTCATAGTATTTTTGTGAGTATTAAGTATGACAAAAGTCCCTAGCAATGCCTGGCACACAAAAATTACTCAATAAGTGTCAGATATTTTTCTTTTGATTATTTTCATACTCTCATCCTCCCTTCCACAGCACACATATCATTTATAGCTACTATCACTCACTTTTTGAACTTGATATTATACTATAGTTTACTATTTTCTGCTCTACATGTGCATATTTTCTTTCTTTCTGGAAAAAAAATTGGTATTTGAAGGCAGAGGATATTTGAATATTCTCTAGGCATGAGATAGAAATATTGCCATTTCCAGTAATATTTCCCCATCTGCTTGAGTAGCTAATTCTATTACACAGAATTTGAGAAGCTGCCAGAAATAGAGGAGGAAGTTCTCACTAGAGATTTATCTAATGGGAAATATCTAGAGGAGATTTAAAATTTTATAATTCACTGAAACAATTATATTAGTTGCACATAAATTTCCTGTGGTTTTATAGCATAGTGCTTCAAAGAAGGAAACTTTTAATCCATATTCTAAACCATGCAATTTATGGTCTGAAGATTGTACACACATGGAAAATTATGGTTTCCAGGAGTATTGGGAGGATTCATTTGTTTCATAATAATATTTACTACATTCTTGACAAGCTACCCAGCTAATAATCAAAGGCCTGTTGTAAATAACCAATGAATTGTTTTCAAATAGGAAATCATTTGAACATCAATTCATTTACACAGCAACAAGTATTCTTTACAGCCTAGAAATATAGTATAAATGTGCACATAGTATCTGTTAAGAAAGACAGGAGAGGTAAATTTATAATACAATTCAGATGCTATTAAAATGAAAATTCATAGACCACCTTCTTTGTAAATTGACTTTATGCCTGTCAATAATATGGTTAAAAGTTAATGTAAACTTTAGGATGGGATGTTATACTTGTCTATGACAGATTAGAAAGAGGATTCTGGAATATTTCAAAGGTAAAAAAAAAAAAAATAGGACTTGACAGATTAAAGAGCCCTGAGCTGTGCTCACCTTTCTCAGACTGCCCTTTATCAGTTGGATTAATGGATTCTTACCATTGGAAAAGACAGGCTTCTCCATATGACAGTAACCAAAGAGCTTGCTGAATGTGGCCTGGATTAGTAAGGAAAGAATGAGACGTGTTTATTTCCCCTGTCACTATATTGAAAGAAATAGAAAGCTCTTAGTCTGAGGCTTTTCTTGAGATATCTTTATTAACACAAAGAAAAAATTTGAAAAATAGCAATATAGGGAATGTAATGGCTAAAAGCCTAAAAAGTACAATTTTGACTTATTTTTAACATGGAATATTTTAGCTTAGATTCATTTCTGATCAAGTAAAATTTGCAAAAAGTTTTCTGGATATGTTTCTTAATTTATTGCTTAGGAAATTTTAAAATATTTTACATCAACTTTATTAATATATATTTCATACAATAAAATGCACCTATATTAAGTGTACAGCTTGATGAGTTTTGAAAAATGTATATGACTGTGTAAACATCACCCAATAAACATATAGAACTTATCTATTATTCCAAAAACTTCCCTCATGACCCTTTGCATTTACTCCCATCCCCTTATCGCTGTTCCCAGGTAAACCCTAATCTGCATTGTTTGCTATAGATAAAATTTGCCTGTTTTAGACTTCAAATAAATGTAATCATCCAGTATGTCTTTTTTCTGTGTCTGGGTCTTTCATCCAGTTCTTGAGATTCATCCATATTGTATGTATTAGTATTTTGTTACATTTGTATTGCTAAATATTATTCCATTGTATGAAGATAAAACAACTTGTTTACATATTCACTATTTGCCATATATTTGTGTTGTTTCTCGCTATTGATTGTTTTCAGTAAAGCTGCTATGAGTATACACAGCATTTTGTGGACAAATATTTTCATATCTTAGGGTAAATACCTAGAAAAGGACTAGCTGGGTCATATGATAAGTAAATTTTTAACTGTATAGGAAATCTTCAAGATTGTTTTCCCAAGTGGCTATATCATTTTCATATTCCAACAACCACATATGAATTTCAGCACCTCCCCATCAACAATTGTTATTTCCAGTCTTTTTAATTTTAGCCACTATAGTAGGTATGTAGTGGTATCTCATTTTGGTTTAACTTTGCATTTTGTTGCATTTGTTGAGTATTTTTTCATTTACTTTATAAAATGTTGATCCAAATATTTTGCTCTTTTTATTGGGTGATTTGTATTCTTATTATTTAGTTGGAAATACTTTGTACACTATAAGATATATGTATTGGGAAGAATTCATCTCAATCCATTAATCATCTTTTCATTTTTTAATAGTGTCTTCCAAAGAGCAGATTTTTAAAAATTTTAATAAAGTTTAATTTATCCATTTTTAAATGATTAGTGCTTTTGATGTTCTATCTAAAATATTTGTCTACTCCAAAGTCACAAATATTTTCTGCTATATTTACTTCTAGAAGCTTTATAGTTTGAACTCCTACATTTAAGTTTATATTTATTTCAAGTTAACTTTTGTGCATGGTGTGATATAAGGGTTGAATTTCACTATGTTTTCCATATGGAGATCCAATTATTCCAGTATTATTTGGTGAGTACTGTCCTTTCCACTTAAAACTACCACTTTGACACCTTTGTCAAAAACCTATTTGTTTAAGTCTATTTCTAGGCTTTCTCTTCTATTCCACTGATCTACATGTCTATCCTTAAGACACTTTTACAATGTCTCAATTACTGTACTTTATGCCTTGTCCTTGAAACTTAAGAGATTCATTCTTTCACCATTAAGTATCATGCTGGCTTTAGGTTTTTTTGTAGACACAATTACTTATCTGATTGAGGGAATTTCCTATTTTTCCTAGTTCACAGAGAGCTTTTTATTATGTGTAGGTGTTGAATTTTGTCAGATGGTCTTTCTGAACATATTGAGATAGTCAACTAGTTGGAGTCAGTTTGCTAATATTCTGTTAGGAACCTCAGTGCTTATGTTTATGAGGAATCAATTTTCTTTCCTTGTTATGTCTTTCCTGGATTTCGTTTTAGGATGATGTTGGCTTCATAAAATCAGGTTGGAAGCAGTCCAGCCAATATACATGTTGAAAGAGTGTGGATAGAATTAGTATTATTTTTTATGTTAAATGTTTTATAGAATTTACAATGATGCTATCGGAGTTGGCATTTTCTTTGAGGGGAGATTTTTAGTTGCAAATTGAATTTCTCTAGTAGATATATAAGACTATCCATATTTTTTATATACTCTATTCTTGTGTCAGTTTGTAAATTAGAGTCTCTAGAATTTGTCCCCTTCAACTTGGGTATATTAGCATAAAGCTGTGTATTATGTTTCATTATTATCCTTTGTTTAAGTCTAAAACTATGATGATATCCTTTGTTTCATTCTTGATAGGGTTGTTTGGGTCATTCTCTTTTATTCTTTACCATTCTAACTAGAGATGTAAAATTAGTACTGATTTTTCAAAGAATCAGCTTCTTGTTTCATTGATTTTTTTGTTTGCTCATTTTATAATTTCCTTAATTTCCAGTTTTTATTTCCTTCCTTCTTCTCAATTTGGATTTACTTTGCTCTTCTATTTTTAACTTCTTAGGATTGAAGCTTAGATCATTGATTTTAAGGTTTTTTTTTAATAGAAATTTAAATTTATAAGATTTCCTCTAAATACTACTTTTAATTCCTTGAATGTTAACAACTTGTCTTTCTTCAATTATGATTCAATTAAAATATTTCCTAATTCTCTAGTGATTTTTCTTTCTGACTGATGAGTTATATAGAAATGTACTATTTAATTTAAAAATATTTTGGGATTTCCTGATTTTTTTGTTACTGATTTTTGAATTGATTGCATCATAGCAAGAGATTCTACTCTGTATGATTCCAGTTTTTAAATTTACTGGTATTTGTTTTATGTTCTACTATATAGTATATATTGGTGAATGTTTTATGTGTATGTGAAAAGAATATGTTTTTCACCATTGATGTATGTAGTGTTCTACAAATATCAATTAGGCCAACTTTGTTAATAGCATTGTTCCAGTTTTCTATTTTCTTACTGGTTTTTGTGCCTCTTATTCTCTCAATTCATAACAGTGTTGAAATATCTGACTATAATTGTGGATCTGTTTATTTTTCATTTCTAGAAGTTCTGTTTTTTGAAAATATCTTTCATTTCTGCCTTAATTATTTTCAAATTTTCCTTCAAATCCATAGACATATTTTAAATAGCTATTTTAAAGTCATTGTCTGCTAATTCCATTATCTCTAATATTTCTGGGGCCATTCAATTGACTTATATCTCCAGTGTGTACTGGAAATATTTTCTTGCTTTTACACATGCCTAGTTGTGTTTTATTAGATGCTAATATTATGAACATTACATTGTTGAGTCTCTGGATTTTACTGTTTTCCTTTAAAGGGTGTTGAAGTTTGTTTAGACAGGCAATTAATTTACCTGCAGATAAGCTTGATCCTTTGAAGCTTGCTTTTAAATTTTTTTGGGGGTGGGGCAGGGATTAGAGTGGCCCTTAAGCTAAGTCTAGTAGCTTGTTTAGCTCTACCATTAAAGCTAGACCCTACTTGGAGTACTACTGGATGCAGTGCTATAGGATACTTAACATATTCACTTCACTTTGATGGGTCAGAATTCAACATCTCCCGACCTAGTATCAATTATAAGACTGTTGAGCCTATAGCTCCTGGTAATTATTCTTTCTCTGGTAGTTATTTTTTGCCTGGCCTCATGGAGTCTCACCCTTCACATGCTTAATATTCAGCTATAGACTCAAGGAACCTTGGCAGATTTCTGGAGTTCTTTCTCTGCATAGCTCCTTCCTTTCTATTCTTCTGTGCTACAAACTCCAGTTAGTCCCCTGAGCTCTGATGTCTATCTCTTCAACTCAGTGAGTCTACTGTGCTCTATGCCACAGCCCAGCAAGCATTTCCAGGCAGAAATCTGGGGAAATTAGAGGGTTCCTTGTTTGCATCCCTTCTCTCAGGGATTGTAGTCTTGTACTGCCTATTGTACATGTTTGGAAGCATTTGTTTCACATATCGTGGATAGTTCTCTAGTTGGTGGGAAAACAAGTCTTCTACCAGTTGTTCCATAAGGGCCAGAACTTGCCATGTGTTAGAAAGAACAATGGCAAAATGTATAATGTGATGTCATTTTTCAAAAGTTCCGAAACAATCAAAACTAAACTATATTGTAGGTGGTGAAACTATAAGCACAAACAAGGAAGATCAGAATGATGGTTACTTCTGGAGAAGGATTGAGTTGTGATCAGGGAAGAATACACAAGGGGCTTCTGGGGGCACTAGCACTGTTCTATATTTTTAAATGAGTGGTGATTACATGGGTGTTCACTTCATATTTAGTCCTTAAATTACATATTTACACCTTATGCTGTACTCTATATATATGACATATCTCACAATTGAAAAATATTTTACTCATCTGTACACATATGCTTAAAGTGTTGAAACCATGGCAAAAAGATCCTGTCTTTGACTTTCACTCCTGCTCTTGAGTGGTGACACAAGGGAAGGACTAGTTAGTCTTTACAGTCCCTATGGATTCCCGAGGTGCCCTTTCTGATGCTGAGGTGACACAGAGCTTAATGAAAGTACTGGATAACACAAGCAGTTAGTTTTTCCCAGTATCTCAGTTACTATATTATCCTTGAAGGTTTCCCCCTGGGATCAAAGAAATGCACTGCAATGAAAATAGCAGAAAAATGATGGCTGAACCCTGCTACATTTAATTTTTCAAATTTCTGCAATTCAGAATTTCTCAGCAGAATATCAGACCAAGTCTCTTTGCTTAGCCCTGAGGAACCCGCTTATGCTTGTTGTGTATAACTTGTATGCATCATTTTGCCTTATTTGCTATCAAAGGTGACCTGTTACATGGCAAACCTGAGAGCCCAGATAAGTGTTACTTAAGAGTACAAGTTGGGAAATGGATGTGGCTCAAGCGATTAGACTCCTGTCTACTATATAGGAGGTCCTGGGTTCTATTCCTGGGTCCTCCTGGTGAAAGGCAAGCTGGCCCACATGGTGAACTGGCCCGAGTGGAGAGCTGGCCCACATGGAATGCTGGCCCATGCAGGAGTGCTGGCCCATGCAGAGTGATGGCCCACGTGGACTTCTGGCACAGCAAGATGACACAACAAAAAGAGACACAGAGGAGAGACAACAAGAGACGCAGCAGACCAGGGACCTGAGGTGGCACAAGAGATTGAGGGCCTCTTCCCCACTCCGTAAAGTCCTAGGATCAGTTCCCAGTGCTGCCTAAAGAGAAGACAAGCAGACACAGAAGAACACACAGAGAGCAGACAGCAAGCACAAAAACAATGAGGGGGCGGGGAGGAGAAATAAATAAATAAATAAATCTTAAAAAAAAATAAAAAAGAGTGCAAGTCATTGTCAATTCCATCAGAGGGGGGAAAAAGTGAAATTCTTCCATAATGAAGAAAGAGCCTCTAAGAATGTACAAAGTGCCCTTCACTGTATTTAGTATTCAAGGCTTTCATGTTTAAATAATATCTGAGTATAAAAAGACCCCTTTGGCTTTTTAGGAAATGTTTATATTTGATTTTCTTTCCTCATAATATTTGGTCCATTTCAGTTACCAGCTAAAAGATTCTGATTTCCAGCCCATGGAATAAATAATATTCAATTTTTCCACCTCCTCGTTGTGATGTATGGTTATTGAAATGATCTGTGCCAATATGCAATTGCTTAGCTTTGGGCTCTGGGTAAGGTGAGGCCAAATGCTTTAACTGACCCATAAAGCAGCTGCAGAACAACAACAAAACGAGTTCCAACACATTAATTATAGGGAAGTACTAGGCATGAGAGGTTGCTTTGGATTTATTTGTTTTGAAGTTTTATATCAATCACCCCAATATAATGTGGCCTTTCTAGCATAAGTTCACAGTCAAGGGCGAGGAATGTAAGGAAAAAATGCCGCATTTAACACACAATCTTTGCTTCACTGATTCTGCCTCTCTTGTTGTGTCACATAAGAATGGGAAGGAGAGGATACAACCCCTTTTAATGTGAGAATAGCGTGCCTTGCTTCCATTGTGCAATGTTTAGTGCTTAAGGATATTATTAAGTTATTGGATTGTCCAAATTTTGATTCAGAAAATAGTCAACAAATGTTGGCAGTCTGGATATTTGAGATGAGAACCTGAACAACAAAACCCTGACATATTCCTTGTGAAATTACTCAGTGGTAAATTGTACTATTTTATTTCAGAACTCTCTGAATGAGATCCCATTAATAAGTTCAAGGAGTCAAATCATATCCCATGTTTCCATTTTTAACATGAATCCTATTCTTGCTATGCAACACTTAAAATGTATTTGAACCCTACTTTAAGAAGATCTGGACTGAATGCATCCCTTAACTGCCATTAACTTGCTTTATGACCTTAGGCAAGCTCATCTTTATAGCTCTTTAGGGCCTGGATTTTATAAAGAGTGAATAGTATTTGCCTGAGGGCAGCTCTAGAATCTTTTCTGATGTCAATTACTGAGCTCCTGCTTATAATAACCTACATTTATTGAGGGATCAAGTGATTATTATGCTTTAGGCACTGTGCTAAGCATTTTACAACTCTACTCAGTTGAAAGCCATAAAAAGGGAAATGATTAAATTATAACTAAAAGGTGCACAAAAGTAAATGGCTACGATAAAGAAATACTGTACGTAGACTAAAAATTAAACATTAGAAATAAAATTCACATTAGAAAATATGAGTATAATAGGCAGCATGAAAATTTGAATTACATTAAGTCTAAATGCAGAGGAAAGACAGAAAAGGGTGGAAATAATGAAAGAGAAGGTGATAAGTATGGTGAACAGAGAATTATAAATGACCCTAAAGAGGAATGATAAAATTGGAAGAAAAGTAATAAAGGGTTACTTAATAAAAAAACTCTCCTGACTTTAAAAAACTTCTTAACTATGAAGCCTTGCTTCATCTATGAAAAAGAAAGTGAACATAAACCCATGTATATAAAGATATTTGGAACTTTTTTCATTTCAAGAGTAGGTAAAACATTTTGTATGAATCCAGGAAGAAAACTAGCTGATGAACAAACAAGCAAAACTCAGGTTAAGACTCAGACTTCTTTGTAATATTAAAAGCCATAAGTTAATGAAATACAGACTGACTAAGTCTTGAAGCAAAAATTTGCAGCCAAATAGTTTTATCCTTAGACAAATTATCATTTGTGAAGACAAGAGAAAAACTTACTATGTTGTAAAGGACTCCAAAAACATACCAGCCAGAGTATGGGTAATTTCCCAAAAATGATTATGTCACTTGGATTTCAATAATCAATAGACTAAAAACTGATAAAGCTGTTGAAATGTATTTAATGATTTATCTGAGTAGGAGATAGTACTTGCTGCACCAAACAAAATAATGGTTTGATTAAATGTTAATATATGCTCTATAAACACTCAGTTAACAATTTAACTATCTGAGAAATGATCCATTATCAGACCAATTTCTTTCAACAAATATTTACCCACCTCTCATAACAAAGGTTTACTGTTAGGAGAAGCAGATGGGTAAACAATTGCATTAAGTGATGGATGCACCAATGCAGGAAACGAGTGAGTGCTGCAAGAACACAGAGAAGGCACCCCTAGCTACCCCCAGAGGTAGAAGGTATCACAAAAAAGACAGCAGCTATGCATAAACTTAAAGGATTTGGAGGAGTCAATGAACAAGACAAGATAAAGAAGATCATGGGAAATCATTACTAAAACAATGAAAAGGCAGAATCTTTCAAAGAAAGTATCAGGTTGCTAGAACAAAAGGTGTAAGTAGAGAAGTGTTGACACTCAGGTACAGAATCATGGGTTTGGGACAGCCCAATAGCACAGAGTTCAGGGCTCAGAACTGCCTCGTGCTTAGAGTTTAATATTCTGCAGCCACCTTCTTGAAATGTTTATTGGTTTTATCTTTGAATTTGTGTTTTGTAATTGAATTCTGATAGGATAATGAAACATGCACCTCTGCTCACCAGCAAACCCATCTCGCTCTGCCTCCGGGACTACCCAGGACTGGTTCTCAGCCACCAGCTCCCTCAATCCCCTGGTGCCCTGGGCCCCGTTGACTACCCCCCTACCCTCCCAAGCTAGTGACTGCTGCCACCCTCCACTGCTATTGAGGACCAAAGCTCGGAGAAAATTGGGGTCAGGGAAACCCTGGACTGGCGGCTGCTGGGTGCGTTTGGCAGGTGAAGGTAGCACAAGTCTTTCAGCCATCCTTTATCCAGGTATTCAGCTCATCCTAGCACAAGAGTTGCAACACATACTCACGTGGGAAAAGGAAATACCTGGCTTGACTTCCCTGCTCAAGGCCAGGGCATATCTCTTCGGCATCTGGTGGGAGGGGAAACACCGCAGTCTGTGGGCAAAGACCGGAGTCCCCTTGTTCCTGAGAGTCTCTGCATCCATGAGTATTCTCATGCCTGAGGGAGTATGACATTAAATAACAAATAAAAAACACTACAATAGGTGGTCCAAAAAGGAGCAATAGAGGGTTTCTGTGTTTCTGATGCAGAGGCTACCCTGCTTGCCACACAGTGATTCCTATCAAAAGTTAACTTATTGGGGTTTTTGTGAGAAAGGTCAAGTAGAATGGGCTTCCACTCCTGGAAGACAGACTGCATTGAACTTTCACTTCCTTTTGGGACTATCAATGGTGTCTGACTATTCCTAGGTATGATGATTCTTTTTTCCCCTAGTGGCAACCCTCACCAAACCAATTGATAGTTCTTCAGGTGGCAGCCCCTGAATCCAAGAGGATTCAAACTTAATTCTGGTAGAGCACCTGAACTCCCTGTTTGGATTGACCTAGTCCTAGACTATGACCTAGTCCTAGACTACGAGGACAATGCTCTTGGCTGAGTATACTGCTTGCTGAGTCTCTCTAGAGGGGCCCACATGAGCCAAAATGTGAAACATAATGGGTCTCTGTAAGTTTATAAAAATGCTTATTACTCTTGTACCTGCCTCTTCTGGACTAAAGGTCTGTATACAAGGAGAAGATGTTTTGGGAAAAAATGAAGTTACAGCTACTGGATGGGACACACCAATTTTGTGGGGATGGAGGGAGAGTCACCCTGGTACATAGGGAAGGTATGGGGAAGGGTGATATTAATGATCCTTGCAAGTCAGAACCATTTCTGAAGTATTCCTCATGAAAGAAAATGACCTCAACAGATTTCCCAAACTCATCCAAGTGCTTCTGCTAAGTCTGCCATCTCCTGCCAGATGGCTCTGACCATGACTTCATTACTCTTCCCCTTGACTTTACCAAGAGGTCTAGCAGAATCAACTGGGGATGGCTCCAGCTCCCCTATGCAAAGCCCCTGTTACCACTACTGGATGTCTCCCTATATTCCTGTAGCCATCACTCAGTCATTCCATGGTGCAGATGAATGCCTCCTGGCTGGTGGTTTTAACAAATGGGACAGATTGGACTAACTGCTCTCCAAGAACAAGGGTTATAGTAAAATTTTCAAACTGAATTGGGAACTCTTAGCTTTCCTAGTCAGGAGGCCACGTTGGAGGTGCTCTCAACCTGGGTCCTCCCCTCCCCCATTAATGTAAGTCCTGCTTGGGGACCCCAAAAAATATAAACAACACTTTCTTTCCAAGAGCATGCACCAGGACTGAACTTCATGTGTGGAAACCAGGAACTAAGCTGTTATTACTAAAGCAGTGGATGGAGCTTTAATCATCCCAAGAAACACACACACAAAATGATAATATCCATGGCCAGAGACAATTTATAAGAATAAAAACTTTTATCAGGAAAGGCTTGGAAAGACATGGGATTTTTTTTTTTACCTGTTTTCTTGAAACCACTTCCTTTGTTTCCTCCATTCTTTCTTCTCCTGGCATGTTTGTATTCTTCTTTTCCTTTTTTCACCACAAAAGTCATCCCAAAACAAAAGAGGTGATTGGGCACAAATTCACAGCCACTTAGAGCTGTTCAATATGGTAATCACTAGATACATGTTACTAATTAAATTTCAATTAATTAAAATGAAATAAAATAAAAAACTCAGTGCTTCAATTGCACTGACCACATTTCAAATGCTTAATAAGTACTGTATTGGACAGCACAGATGTGAAACATTTCCACAATTACAGAAAGTTCTACTGGTTAGAGCTGGTTTAGAGCAATAGCTATCCCTGTCAATTCAAATTACTAAATAATGGATAATTATACAATGTTAAATTTGGTTTACCTCCACATTCTGTATCATAGCAATTAACTTCCTGGAGATTAAAATGTTATTATATTCCACTGATGTGGTATCTGTTTTAAGGCAAAGAGTTGTTTTAATTTTGGTTTAAAACTCGAATATAATGATTTATAATATATTAGTCTTAGAAAAATATAATTTCAAATGGGTCCTTGTGCAAATTTTGTTTCCAAAAAGAATATTTGGCATTTTCATAGGAGCAACTTGATTAACAGAACCCACTCACACATACTTGCAAACATGTACAAACATACCACTATATACACACACACACACGCAGACAACATACTTCACACCCAAAACAGGCGCATAATGGGTTCCTAGCTTTGGGCAGACTGAATAGTTGTCTCTCTGCTCTCATAGTACATTTTCATCTAATTAATAAATATTATCAGAGACATAAATATCCTGGTTAGCTCCAGGCTCTACCCATCACCTCTAGAGGATGGATCTTTGGACAATATGTATTTTGGTTAGAAGTAGTATTTTTCTGACTCATCCGTTCAATCTGAATGGTTTGAAGATAAGCAACTACAAACATACACACAAGTAAAAATAGTCTGGGTACTCACAGTGTGCCAGGCCCTTTTATCAGCTTTGAAGAGAAAGCTATAAAAAACAAACAAAAAGTCCTGCCCTCTTGGAGCTTACAGTCCTCTTGGAAAAACAAGATTTACTTATTTATTTAATACTATCCTTGGCATTGGAGTAGTCTCTTCCAAATGTTCACTTAAGTCATCTTAAGGGCAAAGAGAACATCCCTCTGTGTAAACTGGTTCCCAAATGGGGTGATTTAGCCTCTGAGGGCACATTTAGCAATGTCTGCAGACACTTTTGGTTATTATAACTGGGGGTTGAGGGGTTGCTACTGGCATCTAGTGTGTGGGCAGAGGCCAGAGATGCTGCTAAACATTGTATAATGCACGAGATACAAATTACATGATCCATAATGTCAGTTGTACCAAGGTTGAGAAACTCTGGTATAGACCAAAGATTCATAATTCAGAGAGGTTAGAGAGGATCAGTAACTTCTCCCTAATCACAAGGCAAGCAAATGATGGTGTGAGGATTTGAAATCAGGCTGTGGGCTTTAGAGCTGGTCCCCTGCCTGTTCTGCTTTCTTGTTGCCTTTTGGCATTCAGGTTGCTGGGAGCCACTGAGCAGCTGGAATGCCAGAATTTAGGAATTCTGGCCTTGCCTCAGTTCCTAAACTTGGGTCTATTTCATAAGTTGTCATGAAGCCCCAACTTCTGGCCTTCATCTTTAAGAGCCTCCTTACCACCACAGTCTTCAAATGCATTGTACTCTTCTGTCTCATTCTTCTGTCATTTCTCAGACCTCATGCTTCTCCTGATTTCTAAGCTATACTGGAGGTTAGAAAACCAAAACTTTGCAAAATTACTTTTAAGGCCAATGTCTTGTAAATCATTTTTAAAGCAATTTTATTGATATACATACCATACAATCCATCTAAAGTGTACAATTGGTATACACTTGGCTTTTGGTGTAATCACAGAGTTGTGCATTCATCACCACAATCAATATTAGAGCATTTTCATTATTCCAAAAAGAAAAATCCTCTGCCCCTTAGCAGTCACTTCTCAATCCATTTATCCTTTCTCTGCCATACATATCTGCTAAACTAATTTGTCCCTATAAATTTATTTATATTTACAATTTATATAAATGGAGTCCAACAATATGTAGTACTTTGTGTCTGGTTTCTGTCACTTAGCATAATTCTCTTTTGTTTTTACAATTGATAAAAAAAAATATTGGGAAGCGGGTGTGGCTCAGTGGATGGAGCCCCCGTTTACCATATGGGAGGCCCGGGTTTGCTTCCGGAGGCCTCCTTGTGAGGGCACGCCGGCCTGAGCGGTGCGGTGGGCTGATGCAGCAACCTCACGGCAGGAAGCGGGTGTGGCGCAATGGATGGAGCACCCGTTTGCCATATGAGAGGCCCCGGGTTCACTTCCCGGCGCCTCCTTGTGAGGGCAGGCCGGCTCGCGCGGCGCCATGGGCTGATGCGGCGGGACCTCACAGCGGAGGGGAGATGAGCAGACACGGAGAGGACACGCAGCAAATGGACACGGAAGCACAAGCGGCAAGGGGGGGAAAAATAAATTAAAAAAAAAAAATTAATATATTACTATTGACCACAGTCCATAGTTTGCTTTAGATATATTTTTGCCTAAATATCACCCTATTATTAACATCTTGTAATGGTAATGTACATTTGTTCCGATTCATGGAAGAACATTTTTATATTTGTACTAGTAACCATACTTATTGTATTGTCCACACCAGGACTCGCTACACTATACAGTCCCATGTTTCATCCTTTAGTTTTCCTTCTAGTGACATACACATCCTAAATTTTCCCTTTGGACCACAATCATATCCCCATATTGGCACTGCTTATTACATTCACTCTATTATGATGTCATCACTTCTATCCAATTCGAAACATTTACAATTAACTTTATTACAAATTTTGCACAAATTAAGCCTTAGCTCCCCATTCTCTATACTCATTCCATTTAATGGTAACCAATCTTTTAGCTATTAACTCTGTGACTTTGTGCATTATATTTAGTTCATACTGGTGAGATAATACAATATTTGTCTTTTTGTGTTTGGCTTCTTTCAGTCAATATAATGTCCTCACGAATTATCCATGTTGTCATATGTATCACGACTTCATTTCTTCTTACAGCTGAATAATATTCCATTGTATGCCTATACTATATTTTGTTTATCCATTCACCAGTTGATGGATACCTGGGTTGTTGCCATCTTCAGGCAATTGTGAATAATGCCACTGTGATCACTGCTTGTGTGCCTACTGTCATTTCTTCTGAGTATATGTCTAGTAGTGGGATTGCCAAATCATATGGCAGATCTGTATTTACCTTCCTGAGGAACTGTCATAGTTTTCCACAGTGCCTGCACCATTCTGCATTCCCACCAACAGTGAATAAGCATTCTTATTTCTCCACATCCTCTCCAGCACTTGTAGTTTTCTGTTTTTTAAATAGTGGCCATTCTAATAGGCATGAAATGATAGCTCATTTCAGTTTTGTTTTGCATTTCCCTAAAAGCTAGTGATATTGAACATCTTTTCATGTGCTTTTTTTGCTATTTGTATTTCCTCTTCGGAACAATTAAAGTCTTTTGCCCATTTTTAATTGGGTCATGTATATTTTTATCATTGAGTTGTAAGATCTTTTTATTTTTAATGGATATTAAACTCTTACAGGATATGTGGTTTCTAAATATTTTCTTCCATTGAGTAGGCTGCCTTTGCAAAGTATTGACAAAGTCTTTTGAAGCACAAAAGTTTTTAATTTTAAGGAGATTCCAAATATCTGTTTTTTCTTTGGTTGTTCTTGCTTTGGGTGTAAGGTCTAAGAAACCACCTCCTATCGCACGATCTTGAAGATGATTTCCACACATTTTCTTTTAGGAGTTTTATGGTCCTGGCTTTTATATTTAGATCTTTTATCTATTTTGAGTTAATTTTTGCGGATATGGATATCCTGTTCTCACAACACCGTTTGTTGAAAAGACTATTCTGTCCCAGCCGAGTGGACTTGGTAGCCTTGTCAAAAATCAATTGACCATAGAGGTGAGGGTCAATTTCTGAAATCTCAATTTGATTCCATTGATAAATATGGCTATCTTTATGCCAATTCCATGTTGTTTTTGATAATTGTAGCTTTGTAATATGATGTAAAGTCAGAAAGTGTGAGTCTACCAACTTCATTCTTCTTTTTAAAGATATTTTTCGCTATTCAGGCTTCTGTTCCTTTCCAAATAAATCTGGTAATTACCATTTCAAGTTTTACAAAGTAAGCTGTTGGAATTTTGATTGTGATTGTGTTGAATCTGTAAATCAATCTGATTAGAATTGACATTTAACGATATTTGGTCTTCCAATCCATGAACATGGAATGTTCTTCCATTTGTTTAGGTTGTCTGTAATTTTATTTGCAATGTTTTGTAGTTTTTTGAGTATAGGTCCTTTACATCCTTAAATTTATTTCCAGATATTTGATTCTTTTAGTTGCTATATTATATGGAATTTGTTTCTTGATATCCTCCTCAGATGCTTCATTCCTAGTCTATAGAAACTTTACTGATTTTTGTGTTTTGATCTTATATCCTGCCACTTTATTGAACTTATTTATTAGCTTTAGTAGCTTTGTTGTACATTTTTTGGAGTTTTCTAAATATAGGATCATGTCATCGGCAAATAGTGAAAGTTTTACTTCTTGCTTTCTGATTTTGATTCCTTTTATTTCTTTTTCTTGACAGTAGGCATCCTTGTCTTGTTCCCAATCTTAGAGGGAAAGTTTTCAGCCTTTTCCCATTAGGTACAATGTTGGATGAACATTTTTCATATATGCCCTGTATCATGTTGAGGAAGTTTCCTTCTATTCCTATCTTTCAAGGTATTTTTACAAAGAAAGGATGCAGGATTTTGTCAAATGCTTTTTCTGCATGAATCAAGAGGATCACATGATTTGCTTCTTTGTTTTGTTAATGTGGTGTATTACATTGATTTTCTTATGTTGAACCATCCTTGCATATTTGGGATAAAACTCACTTGGTGTGTAATTCTTTTAATGTGCTGTTGGATTCAATTTGCAAGTACTTTGTTGAGGATTTTTGCATCTATACTCATTAGAGTGATTGTTCTCTAATTTTCTATTCTTGTCGTATTTGGCTTTGGCATTAGGGCAATGTTGGCTTCATAGAGTGAGTGAGTGGTGTTCCCTACTCTTCAATTTTTTGGAAGAGCAGGATTGGTATTAATTATTTTTGAAATGGTTGGTAGAATTCAACTGTAAAGCCATTTGTTCCTGGGCTTTTCCTTGTAAGTTTTTGATGATTGATCCAATCTCTACTTGTGATTGGTTTTTTGAGGTTTTCTATTTCTTTTAGAGTCAGTCTAGGTAGTTTTTGTGTTTCTAGGAAGTTGTTCATTTCATCTGAGTTGTCTAATTTGTTGGCATGTACTTTTTATGCTCGTTCTTACTTCTTTGGGATAACTAGTAATGTCCCATCTGGCATTTTTTATTTTATTTATTTGCATCTTCTTTCTTTTTTCTTTACCAGACTAGCTAATGGTTTGTTGATTTTGTCGATCTTATTGAAGAACCAACTGTTGGTTTTATTGATTCTCTCTATTGTTTTTGGTTGTTGTTGTTCTCATTTTCATTTATTTTTGCTCTATGTTTTGTTATTTCTTTCCTTCTGTTTGCTCTGGGATAAGTTTACTGTTCTTTTTCTAGTTCCTCCAGGTGTGCATTTAGGTCTTTGAATTTACATCTTTCTTCATTTTCAGTGTGAACATTTCAGGCTATAAATTTCCCTCTCAGCACTGCCTTTGCTGCATCCCATATTTTGGTATGTTGTGTTCTCATTTTCATTTGTTTCAAGAGATTTACTGATTCCTCTTGCAATTTCTTCTTTGACCCACTAGTTATTTAAGAGTGTGTTGTTTAACCTCCATGTATTTGTGAATTTTCCTGTTCTCCATCTGTTATTGATTTCCAGTTTTGTTCCAATCGTTGGTGAGACAGTGTCTCTGATGATACCTCGATTTGCATATTTTCACAGCCTCAGAAATGTAATCTTTTACCCTAATAAATTCTTATTGTAAAAGCCAACCCATTTTTTGGTATTTTGCTTTGGCAGCCTTTAGCAAACTAAAACAGTGCCTTTCATTAGATTTGAGAAATTGTATCCACAAATATTCTTTCTGCCCATTTCCATTTTCTTCTCCTTCTGGGACACTCATGATACGTATGTTTGTGCTCTTCATGCTGTCATTCAATTCCCTGGGACCCTGTTCAATTTTATCCATTCTTTTCTGTCTTTTCTTCTGTCTTTTCAAGTTCAGATGCTTTGTCTTCTAATTTGTTGATCCTTTCTTCTGCCATTTCAAAACTGTTTTTGTAAGCCTCTAATGTATTTTTTATCTCATCCATTATGTCTTTCTTTCCCATAATTTCTGTTACTTTTCTTTGCAAGCTTTCAAATTTTTCTTTATGTTCACGCAGTGTCTTCTTAATATTCTTTATCTCTTTAGCCATATTTTCCTTTATCTCTTTGAATTCATTTAGGAGATTTGTTTGAACATAATTGATTAGTTTTTCAAATCCTGTGTCTCATCTGGAATTTTAATTTGTTCCTTTGGCTAGGCCATATCTTCCTGTTTCTTAGTAAGGTTTGCAATTTTTTGCTGATGTCTGGGCATCTGATTAAGTTGGTGAATTTACTCTAATGGTCAATTTCTCTCTCGTATCTAGCATTTTATTGTTCATTGGCCTTGTTTTATGGCCTTTCTTTGTTTCTTGGTTCAATTCATTCCAGATCTTTAAAATTGCTCCTGTTTAATTTATCATTAATGGGGCACAGACCAGATCCAAGGAGGCCTGGGTATAGGGACAGGAAAGATGCCAAAAAGCCTTTTCTTCCCCCCTTGACTTTCCCAGACTGCCAGCAGATGGCACCCTTTGGTGAACATTTCTGGTAGTCTTAAGAGGAATGGTGCGTGACTTTCCCCATCTCCACTGGACAGTTTTGAGATAATGGGAACTTTTCTGGGGTGGTTAGAGCCTCAGTTCAAACTCACCAAGCAGAAACCACACTCAGTCTTCTGCTGTGTCTTCCTCTTCCCTGGGAGGAAAACATCTGTTCCCATCTCAGTTGGCAGCAGTCAGCCATGGGTTGTACCAAGGCTGTACAACTTAAGGTGGGAGATAGGTGCCATTCCCTGCTGTGGGTGCAGTCAACTCACAATTTGTGCTTCAGCCTCAGTGGCCCAGTCTCTCACCCTCCTGAATGCTACACGGCACTCCCTTAGTCTACAGATTCCCCAAACAGCTGCTTCAGACAGCTTCTGCTTTTCCTCTGCTGTTTTTATAAGAGAGGTAAGCCCTGCCATCCCTACTCCATCACCATCTTGTTTTCTCTCATAAATCATTTTGACATCATTATACCATAGCTCTTTGGCATAGTTTAGGTTGAAAGTCTTTGAAATGTGGATCAGTAAGTTACTTATATCTAGACCTTATTAGAGGTTATTGCTTACATTAAAAAAAAAAAGGGCACCCATAAGTATACTTATAAAGATATTAGTTGCCTTCCTTACGTGTAGACCTCTGATCCCAGCTTTTCAAAATTTTAAAAATATTCTGCTCCAGCAGTGGTTTTAGTGAAGCATTTAAACCTGAGAAATTGTCCACAGAGATGGTAGCTAATTTGTGAGACTATACAAAAGAAAATGAATCAAAGGCTGTGAAAATTATTATAAATATAGTCAGAGGAGAACAGTCAAGATATTATTAATGTTAGTGTGCCATTTATTCAGAGAAAAAAAGAAAAAATTTAGGATACCTGGTATAATTTTAGAGAGAAAAAAATAAAAAATAACTACTAGTTTAAATATATTCCTACCTCACTTCTAAAGAAATCTTCACTGTTTCAAAATGAAATTTAAGACAGAAATATTTTAAAGATTGGAATCACTCAATTTTTATATGCTGAAAAATATCTGGATAAGAAGATGTTTGGTGGCTCCTTAGTGGTATTCTGTAATATTTATTTGTGAGTCTAAATTGGCCTAAGTTAGGATTTTCAACTCTATGGTAAAGAATCAACACAGAAATTATCCAAATTTGTGAAAAACAAAAGTTGAATTATTTGAAGTATGTTTTGTAAAACCTGTTCTAATTTCATTACTCATTGTCTCAAATAATAACATATGCAAATTTTATTAGAGGAATTTTAATAAAATAAGGGGGGTAAATAATTGGTTTGATTAAATGTACACACCAGCTGCATAGATTGTGGAGATCCTTCCAGCTTAGATCCCTTGTTTAGATGTAGAGACTAAATCCAAGAAACACTAGTACAAATTGCAAAAAAAGCTAAAAAGAGGGAGAATTTTTCGACTTTCATCTTTTTCCATAAAAAAGTATAGGAGACATAATATGAGTCTAGGCAACCATGTTGGTGTCTTCATTCTCTACTAGTCTGATCATTCCAATTCAATAAACTTGTCAATGTAATTGAAAGAATGACAAACAAGTTTCCTAAAAAGTCAAACCAGTTAACTTGATAGAATTGACCCTTAAGAGAATTTACTTTTAGTATGCTAACTCATCTGCAAAAACACTTTCTTCTTTCCAGCCCCTTCGCTCCCTCACAAACACACAGGCACACATGATGGGAACTTTTCAGTTCATTCCTGATTTTGTCATCTTTTGTCCAGCACACATGGTTTTGCAAACACCAAGTTCTTGGCTTTTTTTTGTATTCTCAACACTCCTATTTAGGTTTCAGGACCCAATTCAAATATCATCACCTCCATGGAGGTTTATCTCTTTCCTCCAAATACAATTTATTATACAAGGTAACTTACATCATCTTCAATGTATTTGACTCTCTTTGTGCATAGGAATATACCAGCATTTGTCAACTCTTTTTAAATTATTTATTTACCTATTAGTCCATCCTATTCATCTAGGAAACTCTTTTGGTTAAAGAACATGCCATTTTTAATTATTTTATTGCAGCTTAGTATAATGCCTGGCTTGTAAACATAATAAATGTTAGTTGAATACATGAATACATACAGTACAAATACATTAAAATATTCAATATCGTTTTTCATAGAGTTTGTAATAATTCAACAATTTAATAGTTTACTTGCTTTGTCACTAGTTAAATTAGGACAAGTGAATTAGTTCTTCATAGCAACTCCAAATACCTATTCATAATATAGAAATAATACCTCCATCCTATTATTTCTGTTTTCTATCCTCCTCCATCTTCACCCCCCAACCCACATGGCAAGACTTATTTTACATTCTAGTTCCCTTGAATGATTAAGTAACGAATATAAATAGAATTTATATCTTTCCTCTAAACTGGCTAATAGAGTAAGGCTATTTGGCTAGACAACCCATTTAATGTTGCCATCTAAATCCCTACAATATAGTGTTCTCCACCAATGAGAATGAGGAGCTTTTATAAAGCTATCCTAAAGGCTGGAGTTTATTTTCTAATTTTTTGTCCACAGCATCTCTGGATGGAATAAAGTTTGAGAAGAAAAATGCACAACAGGAGGCAATCTCACTTAACACACTCTCTTATTAAATAAAAAGCTATTGAAGAGATTCCCCCTTAATCTGATTGTTTGGGAGTATGTTGGAAAGCTTGATGTCAATTTCTGTTTACTGCTGATTCACAAGAAAAGATCTCATTTTATATTGAAATAAAAGAGTATTCTAACTATAATATGCTAGTTTCTTGAAAGTTCATTGGAGTCAAACATTTGTCATCAAATCCTTTGCCACCTTCAATATGCAGCCACAATTAAATTGGTTTTTAGTCATCTCTCATGCCACAAATGAAGATGTACAGCTATTTCAGGTAGAATGTCTGATCTAATATCAGATGAGTAAAAAGATATCTGCATTAGAATGAAAAACGAGCTTGTGCTATGACTAGGACATTTGATGAACTCCTGGGATTACTGACTGTGCAATTCTTCCTAGCACCACCAGCTGCTAAGCAGAGATTTAACTTTCCCGAGAAGAATCAATAGGCTTTGGAGGGCATCTCTGATAAAATTGCAGAGATAGCCATTTCTGGGCATGACATCAGTGTATTAAATCACCTTTCAGGTGTAATTAGAATACCATTTCTCAATTTGAATTTTTGAGGATTCTACCTGAGATCTTACTAGGGTCACAAAGTAAACAATTATTCCTGTCAAAGTCACCTGTTGGAATGGGGTCACTTGTGTTTTTATTCTTACATTCAGATGCTATTCCCAACATGAGCTCATCCCCAGCCTGATTTTTAAAGTTCAAAAGTAAAGGGAAAAGTGTGTTAGAGGTGGTTTTCATTTGGGAAATGAAAACAAATAAAATAAAAATATAAACTACAGAGTCTAAGCCCTAACTAAATTTTAAAAATTCTCCTCTTTCCTAGGAAAGTAAGAAAGGGCTTTAAAATTTTTTATTTTTCATTAAAAGAGACATGCATAAGAAAAATTTTTACATTAAATTGTTTCCAACTGATATGCTTGACTAATCATTGTTAAACTCTGCAATGTGTAATATGAAATATGAAATTGATGCAGCCTAAAGCTATCTGGAACTGCAAGAGGAAACAATAATCAGGTCTTCATAAGCATCCATGGACTACCTTTCATTGATTTCCCTCCATCTTCTAATAGCCTATCAGAACTGACCATTATATATCACCAAGAGATTTGCTCTGTGGCAGCATAAGTCCAAGCCTTGTGAGGTACAAATGTGTACCTTGAGGATTAATGACCTTGAGGATTCTTAGTTTAATGCTGTTATCATCCTCCTCTAATCTGACACATCCTCCAGCTCTTGCCTCCTTAGACCTTTTTCTTATGTTCCCTGGAATGCCTCATTGGTGATAAACAGTCTCTTATAGCTTTGTTCCCTTTCCAAACCTTTGTTTCCTCTCCTTACTTTGACTAAATCCAGATTAAGCTACTTCCCTGGAAGACCTCTCAAGTGGAAGCCATTTGTCCTATTTACTTCTCACCTAGTGTGATGGTTTGAAGCTGTATGGACCCCAGAAAAGTATGCTCTTTTAATTAGTTAATTTCTGTGGGTGTGGACCCATTGTAAGTAGGATCATTTGGTGAGTAAGATCTTAATTTAAAATGTGACCCACTTCATTTAGCGTGGGTCTTAATCCTCTTACTGGAGTCCTTTATAAAAGAATGAAATTCAGGCAGAGAGAAAGCTATGGAAACAAGAAGCTGAAAA
Organism: Cabassous unicinctus; assembly: GCA_029593785.1. Lineage (NCBI taxonomy): Eukaryota > Metazoa > Chordata > Mammalia > Cingulata > Chlamyphoridae > Cabassous > Cabassous unicinctus. The sequence goes on from JAQZBX010002164.1 coordinate 32,653, forward strand.
CAATGAAGAAAAGGAAGAGACCAGCAGATGCTGCCATGTGCCTTGCCATGTGACAGAGGAGTCTAGAATTACCAGCAGCCAGTCTTCAGGAGGAAGGTATTATCTTGATGATGCCTTGATTGGGACATTTCATTGCCTCAGAACTGAGGCTTGTAAGCTAATGAATTCCCATCATAAAATCCAATGCATTTCATGGTATCTTCTTTGAGCAGCTTTAGCAAACTGAAACACCTACTTTAGGACTAAGTTTTGTGTTTAGGTGACCCCTTGCTGCTCATTGCTGTTTTCAAACAATTTCCTTTCCTTCCTCCTTCCAAAATCCCAGGTCCATTGAACTTCATTTCATCCAACACACTCCCACATATTGCTACTCTCTTTCACTAAAGACCCACATTCTCTTCTCCACTTCTAGCATAATCATATCCCTAATGACTTTATGACTTTAGCATCCAGGGGAGTGATACCGCCAACACTAATCAATCATTTTCTGACCCTCATCATATACTACAACCTTTAATTCTACTCGCTCACAAACTCATACCTTGGAACACATTATCTCATCTGGACATGCTTCCATATATGTTGTGTTTCCCAATTCATTCTCTACATAAGAAATGTAATAGTTTATTAAATTTGTAAGCCAGATCATGTCAGTCTCTAGCTTAAAAGCATTATGACTTCCATTGAGTCAAAATAAAACTCAAATTTCATGTTGTAGGGAGCAGATGTGGCTTAAGCAATTGAGCACCTGTCTCCCACGTGGGAGGTCCCAGGTTCAGTTCCAGTCCCTCCTAAAGAAAAAACAAACAGAAAGCTAGAACAAACAAGCAGACAATGAGAAAAAAACAAAAACAAAAATGAGCAACAGTGAGGAAAAACAATGAGCAGACAGTGAGCAAACAGAAGAGGGAGCCAACTCAGGGGAGCAAATGTGGCTCAGTGGTTGAGTGCTGGCCTCTTGCATATGAGTTCCTGGGTTCAATTCCCAGTCCTGGTACCGAAAAAAAAATTTTTTTCATGTTGTAGTCTAGGCCCTGTATAATTTAGCTTCTGCTTACCTCTTTATCCTTATTTCATAGATTTTCACTTTTTTACTGGGTTTTTTGTTTTTTGTTTCTTTATTAGAGAAGTTGAGGATATGCAGAATAAGCATGCATAAATACAGGATTCCCACACACAACACCACCACCACCAACACCTTGCATTTGTGTGGAACATTTGTTAAGATTGATGATAGCACATTTCTATAATTTTCCTATTAATTGAAGTCTGTGGATTACCTTATAGTTCACTTTTTATTGTACTTTTGTATAGTGCAGTTCTATGAATTTTAAAAAAATTTTATTCTGTTGCCATATATACAATCTAACATTTCCCCTTTTAATCATATTCAGATATATAATTCAGTGCTGTTAATTGCATTTACAATGTTGTGTTACCGTCATCACCATCCATTACCAAATCATTTCCAGGATTACAAATAGGAACCCTGCATATTTTAAGCTGTAAATTCTCATTCCCTATCTCTAACATGTCCCCTGGTAACCTATATTCTAGATTCTGACTCTATGAGTTTGCTTATTCTACTTGTTTCAAATCAGGGAGATCATACAATATGTGTCCTTTTGTGTTTGGCTTATTTCACTCAACATGATGTCTTCCAGGTTCATCCATGTTGTCACAAGTATCAGGAATTCATTCCTTCTTAAAGTTGAATAATATTCCATAGTATATTTATATCACATTTTAGTTATCCATACATTAATTGATAAACACTTACATGGCTTCCATCTTTTGGCAATTGTGAATAATGTTGCTATGAATATCAGTGTGAAACTATCTGTTTGATTGCCTGTTTTTAATTATTTTGTGTATATACCTAGTAGTGGGATTGCCAGGTCGTATGGTAGTTCTATACTTAGCTTTCTAAGGAACTGCCAAACTGTCTTCCACAGCGGTTGCACCATTTTATATTGACACCAGCAATGAATGAGTGTCCCTATTTCTCCATGTCCTATCCAACACTTGTTATTTTTGTTTTTTAATATTTGTTCTAATGGCTGTGAAGTGATATCTCATTGTAGTTTTTAGTTGAGTATCGTTTCACGTGCTTTCTGTCCATTTGTATATCTTTTTTTTTGGAGGGATGTCTGTTCAAGTTTTTTGCCCATTTTTAAATTGATTTGTTTGTCTTTTTGTTGTTAGTTAAAGGATTTCTTTATTCTGAATAATAATCTTTTTATCAGATATGTGGTTTCCAAATATTTTATCCATTGTGTAGGTTGTTGTTTTACTTTCATGATAAAGTCCTTTAAGGAACAAAAGGTTTTTTATTTTTATTTTGATGAGGTCCCATTTAACTATTTTTTCTGTAGTTCCTTGTGCTTTGGGTATAAAGTCTAAGAAACCATTGCCTAACACAACATCCTGAAAATGCATTCCTACATATTCTAGGAGTTTGATAGTTCTAGCTCTTATATTGACATCTCTGATCCATTTTGAGTTGATTTTTATATATAATGAGGTAAGAGTCCTTTTTCTGTTTGTTTGTTTTTGCAAATGGAGATCAGTTTTCCCAGCATCATTTTATTTATTTATTATTTCCCAATTGAGAGGTCTTTGCCACCTTTTCAAATATCAGTCGGTCATAAATGTGAGGGTTGATTTCTGAGGTCTCAATTCAACTCCATTAGTCTATATGTCTGTCATTGTGCCAGTACCATGCTGTTTTGATTACTGAGGCAATGTAATAAGATTTAAGATAGGAAATTGTGAACCCTCCAACTTTATTCTTCTTTTTCAAGATGGCTTTAGTTATTTGAGGCTCCTTACCCTTCCAGATAAATTTGATGATTGACCTTTCCATTTCTGCAAAGAAGGTTGTCGGAATTTTAACTGAGATTGCAATAAGTCTTTAAATTGTTTTGGATAGTATTGACATATTAATGATATTTAGCCTTCCAATCCATGAACATGTAATGTCCTTCCATTTATTTAGGTCTTCTTTAATTTCTTTTAAAAATATTTTATACTTTTCTGCATATAAGTCTTTTATATCCTTGGCTAAATTTATTCCTAGATATTTGAATCTTTAGTTGTTATGACAAATGGAATTTTTTTCTTCATTTCTTCTTCTGATTGTTCTTTGCTTGTTGTTTTAGTTTGCTAGGCTGATTAAAGCAGATACCATGAAATGGATTGGCTTAAAAACAGGAATTTATGGGCTTACAGTTTTGAGGCTGAGAAAAATGTTCAATTCAAGGCATCATCAAGGTGATGCATTCTTCCCCAGCACTAGTATGCTTGTTCCACGAAAGCAGGGGCAATTCTGTCTTAGTTATCACTATACTTCAATTACATAATACAATGCCTGACATAAAATAGGTACTTTAGTCTTTGTAAGTCAAGATCAAGTGAAACAATTGATTTTTAGAACATATATGGTCATATTAATTCCACATATTTTCCAGATTGATGGATTCAACTTATTAATTCTAGCAATAATATTATGACAAAGAGTAAAGTGTCCACTGGTCCCAGAACCTCCAAATGAACATGGCACATTTATATTGGGATCTTTGCATTACAGGATTTTTGAAAAAACATTATAAATATGCAACCTCTATTTCTGAATTAATCAAGTTCCTTCCACCTGTCTCTTCCATTAGTTCTTATTCCTTTAATCAGCATCCTTACTTGTATAGACATTGTTTTTGCTGTATAATTTAACCTTCCCATTCAGTTTCTTAAATTGATGCTCCAGTTTGACAGCTGGGCTTTGTCCTAGGGATTTTTGTAGGACATAATCCACCTGGACATTATTTACCTTTTATGTTCACTCCTATTTCTCATAATCATGGATAAGAATCATATAACCTGTTCTGATCTGTGAACTCCCTGGCTGGGCCTATCTCCAGGCTGCCTTTACCGGGCATTTTAAAAGAACTAGAATTAATCATTGTAGATGAGTGAAATCTCATTAATTAGCATTGATGATGGGTGTAAATAACTTTAACTCAAGGGATTTACTTAGGTAAAAGCGCATGGCAGAATTTGAATTTAGAGTTAGCCTTTGTTACAGAATAAAGTGCAATAGACCTACAAAGTATTTACTAGTCAATAATCCTTGCTAAATGGTGAAACTAAAGTTTGTGGAAAGATGTAAAATCTTTTTATACTAAATTTGAAGAATTTATTGATTTTATATTCAAGGACTAGCAAGACCTTGAATTCATACTGGAAAAATATTTAGAAATCCATTATTGATAGTATTCATATATATATTTAATCCTTCATAGGGTTTGTATATATATATAAAACTCAATTTATGTAATATGTTCAAGTGCTTTTTGGGGTAATCTAAAGTCCTGGATCACCTTCAAAAACTGGGTTTACCTTTTTTCATTGAAAGACCTTTCATATTCTAAGCAGATTCTTAGGGAAAAGTCTAGAGTTGGGGGAGCACGTGAACATTTAAGGAAACTTTATACCTCTGGCCCTCTGAACTATGGTGAGATCTGATTTTATTCCTTGAGATGATAAGGTTAAAAAAAGCAATAATCTTCAGAAGATATTTCACTACTCCATGAAAAGAGGTAGACTTTATTGAAAGAACTAGAACTGGCTAGTCTAACAAGTAATTTCAAAGCTTCTTGGTTGGTGAAACCAAGGAATTCTGGAGTGTTTTCTGTTAGTTAGGGAGAAGGTGGTTGTCAGAAAACACATGGCTCTACTAGTAGGCAATATCGGTGTTTAAAAACCGTCAGCGATGTGGGCAGATAGCTCATCAGTGGCAGGTTCTATGATTGTGTGGGTGGAAAGGAGAAGGAAGTTTTGGCAGTTTCACCATTATGAGAAATCAGCATTTGCCAGAGGAACTGCTAACCGAGGAGGACAGTATAGTTAGTAACAGATTTTTGACTGAGTTCCCAGAGTAAACTTGGGAACTGCAAAATGAAGTCATAGGTCTTTTGCCTTTGTTGACATTAGATAGTATTGCTTGTTCATTATCTTTTTTTTTTTTTTTCTTTTCTTTTTGGTATCTGGTCGCTAGGATTATTGCAAATGGAAAAACATTGAACTATTGGTTGGGTGGATTTTTCAGGGTTCTAGAGGGGACTAAATACTTCCATTTCAGGGGGTTTCTTTGACATAAGGTTTACCGATATATATGAATGATTTCCAAATTAGCATAAATTAGTAATTGAAGTTGGTTGAGATAGTGATGTTTAACTTTTTCATACTGTTTTTAGAAAGATACAGTGAATTCATTGTCATTCAGTAAAATGAAAAAAAATTCCAAAGTCTGTTTGAAATCAAAAGCTAGTTTAGAGTTGTTAAAAATAAAATGAGCTACAAAAAAGGTCAGTTTATGTTGAATTTAGAGTATTTTAAGTTTCCAGGGAAACAGAACATATAGAAATTAAGAACAGATGTTTCTAAATTGATATTCTGGACAAATCCCAAGAGGCTTAATCCTGTGCATGGTTATATTGCTTGCCCCAAACTTCCTTAGCCACCATTTTTTTTTTTTTTTTTTTTTTTTTTTTTGCAATGTGAGTTTTGACAACTACACTATTCCCAGAACAAACACATATATTATTACAATATTCTAATGTCCTGGTTACCACTGTCACTTATAATATTGAATAGGCTGTCCTCTACCTCGAAGGAAAAGCAGCCTATCTGTTCTTCTTTCTTCCATAAGAAATGAGAAGAAATTTAATACCTGGCTCTAAGCATGTAAACCTGTAGCTTAATTTATTATAAATCTTATGTTGGCTAAGGTCAAATTTTTAAAAAAATATATTTTTAATCCCCAACTCTTTGCCTTTACTTCAAAATCATTTCAGCAGAAAGAGGGAAACAGAGTTAGATCAATTAATCCCTTGAAAGTCTTAATTGACAGTAAATTTTGAATTATACAGATGGTAAATAGTCACTTCCAATAACTTTTCTGAGACTACTGTGCAGCATTTTCTATGGTGCCTGAGTTGCTTCATGGTGAGGTAATCAGGGAGATACATTATTTTTTCCTACCACAGATATACTATTTCACGTACAATAAACACTGTAAAACCATTAATGTCTGTGTTCAAAACCTTTGCTGTAGGAAGCCTAATTGCCATGTGGCTGCAAAGTTGAGACCAGTAGCTTTTTCTGCACCCTGCTCATGTGAAATTGGTCCTTATGTCCGGTGCACTTTTGGTGCCTATTTGTGGCACTGCCTTCTAGACCACACATGGTTATCCTGAAGCCTGAGACCAATGAGCTGCTGTATTTTTACAGCCTAGCAGATGGGCAGCTGGCCAGCTATAGTCAGCTTTTAGTGCCATATTTTCCACATTACTTGATGGGTTTGTTTCGTAGACTCACAGGTTTATAGTTAGCATGTATGTTCTTCATCCTATAGACCAGAGTTTCTCAACTTTGACACTATTGACATTTTGGATCAAATAATTCTTTATTGTAGCAGGGGTGGGGGTGGGGGCTGTCCTGTGCATTGTAAGATGTTTAGAAGTATCCCAGATCTCTATCCACTAGATGCTAGTAGCACCTCCCTTCCCAGTTGTGGTAACCAAAAATATCTCTAGATTACTTCCAAATGTTTCCTGGGGGGCAAAACCATCCTCACTTGAAAACTACTGCTGTAGACAAATGGGGAAAGGCTTTGCAGCAGAGCAGTGTTGTTTAGGAGGATATATCTGGTGGCACTGGAGAAGATATGAAGGCAGAGGTTTGGAGAAAAGAAGAGGTCATATCAGAGAAGAGGTGGAGAGACAGTAACCGATTGGGAAATTAAGTGAGTTGTCTTTGAATTAATTTCAGGAAATGTTTATTAAATTGGGGTTATGTGCAAGCACAGTATTAATTGCTGTAGATATTTAGACAGATGATGCATTTAAATTGCTTGCAGTTTGGTAGGGGAGACAGAAGAGGACACACTTATCATTCTGTATGAACTGCAAAGGGGGAACTTAACCCAGGTGATTCAAAGGGAAAGAGAAAGAAGCAGACAAAAAAGGCTTCTCAAAAGGCTGACCTATGTGTTGAAGGACAAAGTGGAGTTAATCAGATTTAGAAGGGGGTGGGAAGGGTATTCTACTTACAGGAAGCAGCAAGTGCAGAAATATGTAGTAGGGCGTGTATAACAATGTGTGTATGTGTGTGCATGCATGTGAGAATTAGAGAGAGTGACAGAAAAACAGAGAAAGAGGGAGAAGCAGAGAGAGAGGGACAGCGAATAGTGCATTCATTTAGGGAACTGTAAGCAGTTCAATCTTGCTGAAAGAAAGATGTTTAGTGGAAGACTAATAAAGAGATGAAGCTGGAGAAGAGGTCAGGAGCAGAATTACAACAGGCCTTAAGAAGTAGTGGTAATGGGAAGTAGTTTAAATTTCATCTTGAAGGAAATAGAATATTAAGGTGCAGAGTGACATGATAAATTTGGTGGTTTAGAAAGATGATTCTAGAAGTCATGAGGAGATTGGAGTTGAGGATAAGGGAAGAAAATTTGGAGGCTATTGTAGATATTAACAAAAGATAAAAATTAAAGCAAATTTTAATAGGAGGCAAAAAGGAGAGAGACATTGGAGATTATTACAAAATTCCAGGCAAAAAAATCTAAGTTAAGGTTTATGTGGTCAGAAGGTAGATGTGTTAGATGTGTTAGATAGATGTGTCAGTAGATGTGTTAGATAGATGTGTAGACAGACTCCAGGGAAAATGAGGTCTTCTTAGCTGGAGCAAGGAAAGAAGAAGGAAAACCACTGGAATGATCCCAGGTGTCCTGCTAAAGTGATTTGATTTCACATCTATCAAGAAGGGAAGAACAGCAAAGAAAAGTGTTTATGAAGATATGTTTATGAGGTTATGTTTATTTAGGATAATGATCAATTCAATTTGGACATATTAAGTTTAAGTTGCCTAAGCAATATTCAAATGGAAATATTCAAAGGGCAGTGGGATATATGATTCATCACCATTGAACCCATAGTTTTAAAGAATATTTCAGAAGAATGAGTGACAACAGAGAAGAGATGGAAAGACAGCACCAACTTTGAATTGTAGCAGAGCCAGCAGTTATATCAAAACTCTTTGGATCCAGAATCTGGACTCTGAACTACTGTACAGTCTTTACTCTCAATACCTACCTACTATTCATTAGAAATTACAGCACAAGTATTCTCCTTTGGGAGACCTTTTCTCCACTTCCTTTGCAGACTGATAATAGTCCTTGGAGTACCACTGTTTCCTGTATAGATCTATATCATACAACTCAGTATGTTGAGTTATATTTTGTTTTACCTTGGACATTGCAACTTATGGAAGCAAAAACCTTGTATTTCTACCCCGTAGCAGAATTACATGTACTAGGTGCTCAACAGAGTTTGTTGAAAGAAATGTAAATAATGAAAGTGAGTCTGAAAGAAATAACTATTTAAGCATTTTTTGTGTAAGTTCATTCTGTTTGCCATGAGTTAAAATTTTTACTAGTCTGAAAATATTTTATACTCATGCTCATTTTAAAGTTAAGCTCTATATGCAGCCAAGAACTTATTATTCACTCTTTATGGTTACCTTAAATTTAATGGTGCTAGCATTTCCCCCATTAAAACCAAACTACAAAGTTCATTTGAGAGACAACTTTGAAAAACAAGCATAATAATAGGCTGCCTACCTGGATTTCCTCACTGTTTACAAATGAAATTCTATTACATGGAAAAGAAATTACTTTGAAAGTAAATGTCCAAAATGAAACTACCATCTCTTAATTTAGAATTATAGATATCAGTAATTCAGTCTACTTTTTGTTGGTCCTATGTATTTTTGTGGAAATTTGCATTGGTGAATCAATATGTTCACTCAATAAAAAGCATTAATCATAGGGTTTTTACTTTATCTTTAGGATTATTAGCAAAATCTCTATGTATCTTATTTCCTAAACTATCCTAAATATATGTATATATATTTTTGGAGGTACCAGGCCTGGGGATTGAATCTGGGACCTTGTACTTGGGAAGCTGGCTCTCAACCACTGAGCTACACCCACTCCCCTAAATGTATATATTTTTAAGTTCTTCGTTAGAGATCATCTATAATTTACATCTGAGAATAAGGTCCTAAATTTACCTGTATATACTCCCCTTCTTTGGATATGAACAAGTCTATACCTCTCTTAGACATGGAACTTGTAAATTGTATGATATGAAAATGTTAAAGTGGGCTTAAAATAATGCCAGTAAATCAATGTAAGTAAGTACCATGAGTACTAGCAAGTTACTTACTAATATGTAATTTGTTTTGTGAGATTTCCTCTGATTATATTACAGTTGAGTTGCTCCAGAAGAAAAGATGACTGGATTAGCACAATGCTAAGATGCCAGAGAGGAAAAGGGTTCTGTAAAAAACGTAAAGGAAGAAGGCACACATCCCAATCATGGTCTAAGAAAAGGAAATTCCTGAGTTTACCGGTAGTAGATAGGTTAAGACTCATTTCTGTAAGGTAGTCTTGGACCTGTAAAGTAGTCAAAACCTTGAGGAAAGGGAGAAGGGAGAAGAGCAACTAAGGTAAGTGTCACCCCTTTGTTCTTATCAAATGTGCATTTTCATGAGATTCACTAAACAATGATAACTACTCAAAATCATATTATAGAAGCATATACAATACATATAGAATATAAAATACCTATTGACTACTAGCATAGAAAGTAGTACCATGTGCTCTCAGTATTTTTTTGAAATGACTTCCCCCAAAATCAAAATTGATTGGTGTAAGATGACTTTGCATCATGCATGAAGATGACGCAACACATCCACAGTCATTTGGGTAAGTGCTTTGGGTTGTTTTTCTAGTTGTGGTGATAGATTTGAATTGACTCATCTGCACTTTCTCACCCAGTCTTCTTTGTAACCGGAGGCACATATTTTGGGGACAGCTGGCTGAGGCTAGTGGTAAATCTGTGGCTATAGAACAGAGGGATTCAAACAGGCCAAACCCACAACATTGGCCTCCTTTGTGCCATGTTCCAACCAAGTGAGCTAACTGGCCACAGGTGCACTTCTTAGGGCTGCACGCATTTTGAGAGCATTCCAACGTGGCCCATCAGATACCAACTGGGTACAAACGAATCCTTGTTTATTTGCACTGAGGCCAAAGGAAGCTGCACATAGTGGTTTGGCTTTTCTTAAACATCCATCAGAATTGTCTGTCATTTCCCATGTTTATAGCTAAACGAGGCTCAAGTCATCAGGCCCCACTTCTGACATGAGGTTTTTATCAGTGGAAAATGGAAGCAGATGATGCCGTCATCTTTTTAAGAAGTAACATGGGGTGATACTGACATCATTTGAAATCTGTGTTGAAACCACCTTACTACCCACAATTATTTCTTGGAAAAAAAAACATTAATGCCTTTAGAATGTTACCTAAACCTTTCTGAAGAGGCTTATTCTAAAATATTTGATTAGGGGCTTTTCCTCTTGAAACGTGATTTACCTTCATTTCATGCAAATTTTATCTTCATCTCTTCATAAAATAAGTTCAAGGTGAAAACAAGGACCAACATACCTTAAAACAGAGATTCTCAACCTTATTCATCCAAGATTGAGAATCACTGCTTTATCTTAGAAGGGAGACAGTGATGAACTTTACTATTGCCCAATGTTTTGCATTTGGCAGAAAACTTTCTGAATTCCATGAATTTAACTAGTTGACACTATTTCCATATGTACATTCTATATGAAATTATATCAGAGTTAGAATCTATGTGGGATTTCTCTAAACATTTTTTTCTCCTTCGAGAAAAAGACCAATGTTCACTAAATAAATCCTAACTTCTGTAAAATCTGTTAGGTTTTAAACTTCAGGCCTCCAACACAAGTGAGACCCAAATATTATAAGTATGATGCTTAAATATTATATTTAGGGTAATAAAGAGTCAGTGGCTTCCTCCCTCTTATTTTATAATGCTTTTGTAGAGGGATTGAGTGAGTAAGTGAATTGAATTTTCCAGCTGAAAGCCCAATATTCCATTGCTACTAGGTACAGCTTGACAGTTATGATTTCTCACTGCCTTCTGTTTCAGAAAAGCAGAAGGGTTTACAACATCATTTTCAAGAAATCTGCTAATTATGGTTAGGGGAAAAAAAAGAGTAAATTAAAATGCCACATTAACAACTTGGTGGTTTTCTTGAATAATGATGATGTCAAACACCACTTTAGGAAATTTATTTCCATTATTTATTCATATTTTCTCATTTATATTCCCAACAATCCATGAGAATGCAGTGTTCTTGTTCTTATCTTATGCATGAATAAACTGGTTATTGGGAAAATTAAGTAATTTGTGTAGATCTCACAGCTAATATATGTCCAAGGCAGTTTTAAATTCCTGTCTGCCAGACTCCAAACTAAAACCTGGAACCCAATTACTAAGAGAATAACTGGTATAGGCTAACAGTTTATGTTCTAGCGACTGAGAAGGTGATTCAGAAAATAAGCCTAGAGGACGCCTTGGTTCAGTTTCCTACCTAGCTTTCTCCTCAGTGGGCCAAGGGAGTTTGGTTGTTTGTTAGGAACAGGAATACGTTATTTCGTTAATGAAAACTGCTTGCCAATATTTTCTGTACTCTCATTTCACATGTATGATGGCATTAATTAAAATCTGAAATCAAGACTAACCCCCAAACAACACAGTAGTAGCCACAGTAGCTGACATTTACAAGGTGATTTCCAATTTAAGGAAGGCTTTTGCATAGGTGCTTTTGTAATACATGGGGCATGTTTTAAAAAATCAGCATAAATTAAGAAAAGACACATGAAGTTTATTCATGCCTTTTTCATTTTTCATGTAATAATGTTAACCATATGAAGCATTGCTTTTGGCTTTTTGCTTATTTATCAATTTTAAAAGGTGTTTGAAAATCCAAATTTTTAAAAGGTCCTCCATGTTTGAGAGTTTAACAATTTGCCTATGATGTCACAAGTAGCAAATAAAGTAGTCAGGACTTGCAACCTGGTTTTCTCACCTTGAACTTCATATTTTTTTGACTAGACTATACCCACGTTCTGCCACTACACAAGAGTGCGAATATTATTTAGCTATTTACATCATTCATTATCCTTAGCTTTTGCATCCATAAAAAGAATTTAATAGTGCCTTCTGGATAGGATTGCTATCAGAATCAAATGGGACTAACATGTTAAGTGCTTAGAAAAGTGCCTGACAGATCAGTAAATGAGAGTGCAATCAATGTTAGCTCTCATTAGTACTCTATATGATGTCTCCAATGATTTCAGCACTTTACAGAATGCAAAATGCACCATGATTAGAACCAGCTGAATCCTGAGACTTGGTATATATTGTGAACTTACATGATATCGTCAACTAGTCAAGACTTTCAAATTTGGCCTCAAGCTATCAATGTATGTACATTACTGGTGATTTTAGAGCCCACTGAAGTTACTGGTATATTCAACCCTTTTGGTCACAGACATATTTGCAGTGGATATAATGATAAGTGTAATTCATTCCATTAACAAATCAATCTTGGATAAGCTAAGCAAACATCTGAGAATGCCTGCGTTCTTATTCTGCTCTGTCTTGAGGGATCTTATTTAAACGAAATCAATAGATCACTAATTAAATAGGCATTAGAGATCTTGGGTTATAAGTGGCTGATGTGACCCTGTGTCACAAAAGGACCATGTCATTTGACACATTTAATAGGCTATGAGCAATGCAATTACACAGACTTTGATTCTTACATAGCATATTCAAAAGTTCAACAATGGACAATTCCACTACTAGAAATTGGTGTCCATCAGTCATATGTTCTCATGGTCCTCACTGATGAGCAAAAAAGAAAAACACACACACACAAAGCCCATGCTGTATAGTTTTACTTTATAACATTGGTGAGCATTATTGAAAACATCAAATTATACAAATATTATATTCAAAAACAGTATTCATGTTTACTGCTCTTTTATATATACTTAATTGATAGATACAGAAATTATTAGAAGCCTCTAAAAATAGAAAAAAATCAATTCATCATCCATTCTAAAATGAGATCCTATAGTTTTCTTCCACATAGTTTTCAATACAACAAAATCTGGTAGCTTTATTTGAACACAGACCCTCTAATTTCTATGGCTTTATTTAACAGAAAAAATGGAGAACGTGATTACAAACTATATTATTTATTTTTAAAGTAGCACATTTTTATACAATCTTAGGGTGTTAAAAGACCTTTAAAAATACCTATTTCAGTTGTTTCCTCCACAGCTTGAATATCCTGTATGATATCAGGATACCAAGAAGGCGCTGAACATTTAAAGTGACAGGGACCTCTTCAAGCATTCCATTCCACCTGTAGAATTGTTTGACAATTCCTCCTTAAATTGAGCCAAAATTTATTCTCCAGTGTTTCCTACCTATATGTGTACTTGTTTTTATCTTCAAGAGCCTATGGAATTGGACTCTTAGCTCTTCCAAGTAACACTTTTTGAAACAGTTCAAAACAAAACTATGTCTTCTCCAATCATCCTATTCTAGTCTAACACTAATTATGATTTTAATTATATAGTTATTTTTAAAACCCTACCAATCTAGGATGTAGGCACCCTGAAGTAGGGACTATGTCTCTTTTGATCACAGTTAAACTTCCACATTTTAGCACAATGTACAATGCATAGTATATACTCAAAACATATTTGTTGAATGAAGTAAATGAAATGTGGTAGGTTATATTTTTGCTATATTTTTGTTTCTATTTACTCCTCCTTCCCATGGGAAGACTATACACCTCTGCAGTGACTTCCAAGACAGGATCAGTCTTCCCTTCCCCATTGACGTGGGGCACATACCAAGTCTGAGCAGAGGGTTTAGGAGTCCTTGCCTGGATCTGCCAATTCTCCTGCTCTTTCCCTCTGCTACACGACTGGTGTGTCCTTATAAGGGCTGGGGCTTTTTTCATGGATCCTGGAATAATGGTGGTGATGAGAGCACAACATCATGAACATAATTAACAGCACTCAGTTATATATTCAAATGTGCTGAAAGGGGGAAATTTTAGGTTGTACATAGGTTACTAGAATAAAATTTTTTTAAATACATAGGACTGTACAACACAAACGGTGAATACCATTGTAAATCATAGACTTTAGTTAATAGTGCAATTATAAAAATGTTCTTTTATGAATTGTAACAAATGTAACAGACTAATGCAAGGTGTTAATAATAGGGTGGCATATGGCAACTCTGTATTTTATGCATGATTTGTCTGTGAACCTACAACTTCTATAATTAAAAAAAAAAAGACAGGCAGTCCATCCCAGCGTGGAAAAAAAGCTGCAGCCAATCCCAGACCATCACTTTTGTGAGATTTTTATATATATACACAGAAAGGGGGGGGATTTTATATATATATATATATATATATATATGTATGTATATGTATTTACACTAAAACTAGACTAATATATGCATGTCCTAAAATCATCCCTTGCTTCAATACCAAATTATCTGATGCCCAATAAAAAGAAGTTATAATCTCTCATCATTTCACAATCAGGATATTTATCCATTTCCATGTTTCCATTCTCTCATCATAATTTTTTCAGTCTATCAGACTATTTGCAGTTATCTAAGCACCTTGAGAGCTGTTCTCTCTTAAATGGTAGATAATTATACACAGAACTATTGAACATGCAGTGCTCTCTTACCATTGTTTATGGCTTTTTTTTTTTTAGCATGAAGCAAATTTTACTTCATAGGAAATTGAAGCAATAGAAAAAATTTATTTTCTATTATTCTTTATACACTTCTTGAAACATTTCAAAACAAAACTATGTCTTCTTTAATCTTCCTGTTCTAAGGAAGGTTAAGTCCTATTTCTATTCTCTTCTAAGGCTAATGTTTTTGTCAGCGTGGTTAGGCTATGGTTCCAATTGTGTGGTCAAACACTAGCCTAGGTGTTGCTCTGGAGGTATTTTATAGATGTGATTAGTATCTACAATCATTGACTTTAACTGAAGATTACTCTCGATAATATGAATGATTTTCATTCAATCAATTGGAGGCCTTAAGAGCAAAGAACTAAGGGTTCCAAAAAAAAGAAGAAATTCTGTCTCAAGGCCACAGACTTGAGTTCTCTGAGTTTCTAGTCTGCTGTTCTCCCCTATGGATTTAAACTCAAGGTGTCAACATCAACTCCTACTGGAATTGCCAGCCTGCGCTACAGATCTCAAACTTGCCAGCCTCCCACAATTGCATGAGCCGATTCCTCAATGTAAATCTTTTTTATATAACACACTAGGTTTGCTTCTCTGGGGAACCCTGAGTAATACAACCACAATACCCAAATGCATCCAGGATCTAGGGTCATGTGCTATGTTTCCATAATCCCTGTCCCAAGAATTTCATAGAAATGTTTCCTAAAAACATTTCATAGAAGATAAAAATGCTCTATGTATGATGATGCATTTCAACATTTTGTGTACTGAAAATGTAAGAAAATAAAAATATAAGAAAGAAGTTAATGTAAATGCCTATTAATAAGGAAATGGTTAAGTAAATTGTGGAATATTAACTAGATGCAGTCCCAGTAAGCAGTTAACACTGCAACCACTTACTAAACAACTATGAGTGCATTTTTAGAATCCAGGAAAATCCATGTATAATGACATTACGGCACTACAGATATTGACTTTGTAGCCTTGAGTACTTGCAGCACTTTTCAGGCCACTTGTTTCTGCAAATGTTGCAATTCATGAAACACCCAGGTCTCAAGAAGAGGTCTGTTGTCATATTCATTTATGTCTCTTGGAATAAGAGAAACAAATAAACTGAATGGAAGTGAAATGATGCTGTGGATTTGGGGATGAGTCCACTGCATCCCATAGTGTCTTTCCCATGGTGGAGGAGGGGGCAAGGGGACTGCTGCTGTCTACCGTAACAGTTATTGATTTG
Organism: Cabassous unicinctus; assembly: GCA_029593785.1. Classification (NCBI taxonomy): domain Eukaryota; kingdom Metazoa; phylum Chordata; class Mammalia; order Cingulata; family Chlamyphoridae; genus Cabassous; species Cabassous unicinctus. The sequence goes on from JAQZBX010002164.1 coordinate 48,630, forward strand.
ATTATGTAGCTAGAGAGGCACTCTCAATGACTTCCCATCCTTACCCAGAACCCACCCTTCCCCAAAGAACACCCTTCCACGTCGCTATCTGCAAGGTTAGGAAACATCTGTTTTTCAGCAAATAATATCCAGGTGTTCTATATGAATATGGTCAAAGCCTAAGACTGCAACCTACAATTTTCACCTTATTTTTCCATTGTCTTGCCAGTATTGTATACTTAGTTGTTTGAGTCAGGTTCTTGTTATATATATTTTTAGAGAAGTTGTGAGTTTATAGAACAATCATGCATACAATACAGGATTCCCATATACCACTCTATAATTAACACCTTGCATTGGTGTGGTATATTTGTTAAAATTGATGAAAGCAACTTTAAAAAAAATTGTATTATTAACTATAGTCCATGGTTTAACTTAGAGTTCACTGTTCGTATTCTGCAGTTCCATGAATTGCTTTTTATTTTTCTAGTACTTATATATTATACAATTTATTTCCCCTTTTAACCACATTCAGATATACATTTCAGTGCACTAATTACATTCACAATGTTGTGTTATCATCCCCACCATCTACTACCAAAACATTTCTATCATTCTAAATAGAAACTCTGTACATTTTAAGCCTTAACCCCTATTCCCTATCCCCACCCCTTCCCCTTGTAACTTATATTATTGTTTCTGAATCTATGAGTTTACTTATTCTACTTGTTTCAAATCAGTGAGATCATACGGGATAAACTTGAAGAAAAAGACACTCCATCACATATTGATCAAACTGTCAAATGCAAGGGACAAGGAGAGAGTACTGAAAGTTTTGCAAGAGAAAAGCAACTTTTTACGTGCAATGGAGTCCCAGTTAGATGGAGTGCCAATTTCTCATCAGAAACCATGGAGGCAAGAAGGCAGTAAAGTGCTTAAAGAAAACAACTACCAACCAAGAATTTTATATCCAGTGAGGCTTTCAAAAATGAGGGAGAGATGAAGACATCTCCAGATAAACAAAAGCAGAGGGAGTTCATCACCACTAGACCTGCCCTAGGAGCAATGCTAAAGGGAATTCTTCAGACTCAAAGGAAAGGACACTAGACAATGGTTCAAAGCAGCATAAAGAAATAAAGACCTCTAGTAAAGGTAACCATTTTTTGTAATTATAAATGTCAGTACTATTACATTTTGTTTTTTTGGTATGTAACTCTACATCTTTGCACAGGCGCTAAAATACAAATGGATAAAATGTCATGTTAAATCTATGGCTTTGGACACACAGTGTAAAAGATCTAATTGGTAAGAAATACAAAAAAATGTTGGGGGCAGGAAGGTATAAGAAAAATGCATGTGTTTATTACTGAGGTCTCTTGATATTTAACATGAAGGCAGCTGGGACCTTACTGGCAGCAAATGAGCTCCTGCTTTTCACCGCAGTCCTCGCCAATCATCCTGGCTTTGCGCCTACTCTCTGCTGCACATATGAGACTCAAAAGCCATTTGTAGTTCAAAGTCTCCTGAACATACTTCAGAGTCAAAAAAGGAATTTTGCTTGAATCCGGACTATAGGATATGAAATTAGTGTCCCTGAAAGAAAGTTCTCTTCCTTCTTTTCTTGGTTCATTGCATCCTGCGCTTTAACGCATGCCTCTGGTTCTGCAGTTGGCGCTGCCTCTCAAGAGTGTTAAGCATCTGGGCTTTTAGGCTTTTCAGAATGCTGTATACTTTAGGAAGGTCAGCACTTTGTAACAAATTTCCAAAGAAAACAATCTTTGTTGCCATAACCTTCTAGTATAACCAAGTTCACAGAGCCTGGAAGCATTTTGTAATTGTATTGAAACAGGGAAACTGCCCTCAGGGACCACCCAAGGGAAGGGGCTACACCGGTGCCTCCTTTAAGTGATCTTTAAGCATCAAATTTTAGTAGAAACATTGGGGAGTAAGTGATCACTTAAAAAAGAGGTTGTCTGAGGTCTGAGAGTGTAAGCTGGGCTATATTTAATAACTGCAAGGTTACTCATTGCATGAAATCAGTAAGAGGAAGCAGAGGGAAGTGGGTATCTTATTTCCATACTGTGCTCTGATGGTTTGTGATGTCAGCAGACCTTCAAAATGGAATGATTGCCTTTAAAATATCAAATCATCTTGTTAACCAAAAAGGAGATCAAAGAATTTATTCCAATATCCAGTCATGACACTGTAATTTAAAAGTGCTTTGCAATAACTCCCATCCCAGGATCTCAAATTCTTTTTCTTAATTAATTTCATTCATTGAAACTGCTCTAAGGGCCAGAGATTTGTATGGTTTTTTTGTAAAGAAGTCAGGTTACATGCAGTGAATTCTCAATTATGCATGCTAATAATGGAGGAGATCAGGAGCGAAGATTACCCCAAACAGTGGATAATCCAAAAATCCTCTCAGGTGGGCTTTGGAAGGCATGATTTGTTGTTGTTCCTGTTGCTGTTCTTTTTTTTGGTTGTTGTTGTTGTTTGTTTTGTTTTTCTATGAGATATTGAGCAGGACAAGAACAGAAGGTAGCACGAGGAGATTTGCCAAACTGACCACATGCTGGGAGAAGGTGGTTTAGGAATATCCTGAATTGCAGGAGAAAGGGGAGCCTGACACAAAACATCTGAAAAATTAAAGGAAAAACAACCACATACAAATGTTAAATTTGTTCTGTCTGGGAGAAACGAACATGATTCTTCCCATTGTTTCTCCAGTATATTAATGACCTACATTAGCTAAAATGAAACAGAAATAAAATAAAAATGAATATGAACTTGCATTGCAAATTTGATTGCTGAATTAAAAAAAAAACCCTTCTATTTATAAGACATATAAAACTAGATCTTTTGGTCAAAGAAAAGTATATTGAGTTTATTATTTATGTAATTGTTTTTACTGGCATTTCTAAATGGGTTCAGTAAGCAGCTAATTAATTGGGGAGCATGTGGAGTGTGAGAGTTCAAATACATATGCAAGGCATTTGGTTCAAAAATTCCCAAACTTTCCAAGGTATCCATGCACCCTACAGTCCCCCAAAGAAAGCATCTTTATTTCATCCATGTAGATTCTAAATGCAGCTCATTTCTTTTTACTATTCTTAAAATGGGTGCACCAACAAATGTCTGCCGAGTGTTTTCCACAACCAAATCACTGTTACTTAGGGATCAAGAGCAAGATCATTCACTTATTTATCCATTCTTCTATCTATTTACCTCCTGTGTACAAAACATTTGATCATCTAGGTGAGCAATACTGAATATTTATACAACATAGATTCTCTCTGATTATACACTCAACCTGAGAATGTAGACTATTTATATAAGAAACAACTAAACCATTGGGTGAGTAAAGTTAAAATATGTAAATTCAGCACATCAGTGGGAGGAGTGATTTTTAGGAAGTTTTCTTAGAGGACTTAAGAGTTGAAGAAAATTCCCAGCATTCATTTATAGGACAGCATTATTGGGAAAGGAAACACAGTTTTTTGACAAACCTTTTATATTCTACCTGTGAGGTAGCCACTGTGCTCACTCTTTTCATCTTCACAACAAGCCACTGAAATAAAGTTCTTAGTCTTATCCTCCAAATGCAGAAACCGAGGCTTCGTTAGCTGCGGCCTCCTGGCTGAGCTTCAAGCCCAGAGCACCAGGGGCTCAGGAAGGCATTCTAGGTTGGGTCTACAGCGAACAAAAGCAGGGACAGGAAAAAAGGAGACATGGGGTGAAAATGGTCAGAAAGAAGTTGCCCCAGTGGGGACAGAAAAGTGTTGACTTGACATGGCTCTAAATATTGAGAAAGAGAAATCCTCAACCGCAAGATTCTGAGGGGGAAATAAGTACCCAACACTCTCTGGAAATTAAATTGGACTGGACGTGTGAACGCTGCCTTATCTTAGCCTAGGCTTCCTTACCTTGCAATCGTCTAAGTTTTATCTACTGGTCTGGTTACTTCACAAATGGTTGAAAAGTTCACATAATGTACTCGGTAGTAAACTGTTTTAAAACTGGCAGAGTAAAGTGAAAGCCTTTATTGAACGCATTCTTTTAGCCATACCTAAATTCACTAAATTGGCTAGCTCTAAAATTGGATCAGCCACGATCATTTTATGATGTAGTTATGCAGCTGGCACTGAGAAGCCTTAGTTAACCAATGGCAACAATGAAATGGTCTTTGCTAAATCCATTGGTCCATGTTATATTATGCAGCTGTTAAAGAGTTATAGTTGCATATTATTGTGTTGTTTCATAACCCTGAGTCCAAAACCATCTACTATTCCATAGGCAATGGATTTATACCTATTGAATTTAACTGTTTGCTAAATGCAGACAGAGGAGCTAATCTACCTGCTGCCCTATCAGCACTGGGTAAAGAAATAGGAAATTTCACTTTTTAAAAAGATATGAGCAAGAGTTATAAAATTATTCCATTGCATTTCTAGGCTTAGCAGGCTTAGAGCAAAATTTTGCATCAGTGTCTTTTCCACTTGCCACTGATTAAGAATTTTCTTCATGCATTTAACCTTGGTAGCCACCTTCAACATGATGAAACATCAAAGAAATTCCTTTGGGGAAAACTAGATAATCAGGTTTGTTAGGGAAGAGCTTTCATATGCCATCATCATTACTCACTGAACTATAGTGAAGCATAATTTTGTAAGCAAAGAAGGATCAAAAAAGATATGATAGAAATCCTCTTTAGCCAGGTTCTTAAAACTGATCCAAACAATGTTAGATTTTTATCTCCCATGACAAATCAGGTGTCAAGGTGAATTTGGTTACCACTTCCATTGAATGAGCTTCTCAACTAGATGACAGTCGAACGATATGCTCAAGCGACTATAATTTAACAATATAGAAATAAAGGCCTTTAATCTCTTGTATTTTCCTCTAAAGTCCCTCCATCCATTTCAGCATTGCAGAAAGGAGGAACCTTGTCATGAATTCTTTTGAGAACAAAGCCTCAGGCTTTTTATTAGAGACTGGAACTTTAGCTTATTTATACGTGCCACAGTGTCAGGTAAACCAATGTCTGACTTTTTTTCCCTTTCATTCCTGTAATACTTTGATGCTTAAACAGATTGTCACCATCAAACACGAAGATTACCACAGGTGCCAAACTGGTTGGAATAGAACTTGATCTCTGTTGGATGAGGATGCTTATTGTAGAAGGTGATATCTTTTATCTTTTTTAGACTTGATGGTGATTACCTTACAAACTTTAAATACATAGCATCTGTGTGCACTTTACTTTGATTTTTTTTAACAAATCAATTTTATTGGTGCATATTAATAAAGCATAAATCCATCCAAAGTGTACAATCAATGATATTCAGTGTAATCACATATTTGTGCATCATCACTTTAGTCATCCTTAGAGCACTTTCATTATTCCAATAATGATAATAATAATAATAATAATAATAATAAACAAGCAAAAAAACTCATCACCACTCAATCTCTCTATGCTTCCCCTACCATACATAGCTGCTATTCTTTTTTCCTTCTCTCTAGTATATCTGTATTTATATTTGTAAAAACAGTCTTATATATGCAAAATATTCTATATTCAAGTTTTACATGAGCTTTTACTGTCATATACAGTACCATGTTTTACTTTTTAGCTTTCCTTCTATTAATATACATGACCTTAGACTTTCTCTTTCAACCACTGTCATACCCATGCAATAGCAATGCTAGATACAAACACCATGGTATCCTTTTACCATTTCTATTCATTTCCAAAGATTTGCAAACATTTTTACCAATTCTGCTCAGATTAAACCTCAGCTCTCTGTTCCCTAACCTCATTCTATTTTCTGGTGACCTATATTCCAATTAATAACTCCATGAGTTTACACAATATATTTAGTTCATGATAGCAAAATCATACAGTATTTGTCCTTTTGTGTCTGGCTTGCTTCATTAAACATAATGTCTTCCAGGTTCATCCATGTTATCATATGCTTCACGACTTAATTTCTTCTTACAGCTGCATAATATTCCATCGTGTTTATACATCACAATTTGTTTATCTATTCATAAATTGATGGACACCTGGGTTGTTTCCAACTTTTGGCAATCGTGAATAATGCTGCTATGAACATCTGTGTGCAGATGTCTGTTCATGTCTCAACTTTCATTCTTCTGGATATATACCTAGTAATGGTATTGCCGGGTCACATGGTAAGTCTATTTTCAACTTCCTCTGGAACCACCAAGCAGTCCTCCACGGTGGCTATACTATTCTACATTCCAACTAACAGTGAATAAACGTTCCTATCTCTCCACATCCTCTCCAACATTTACAGTTTTCTGACATTTTAATAGTGTCCCGTCTAATAGGTATGAAATATCTCACTGTAGTTTTGATTTGTATTTCCCTAATTGCTAGTGATGTTGAACATTTTTTTCATGTGTTTCTTCACCATTTGTATTTCTTCTTTGGATAATTGTCTTTTCAAGTTTTTGCCCATTTTTAAATCAGGTTGTGTGTCTTTTTATTGTTGAATTGTATGATCTCTTTGTATATCATGTATATTAAACCTTTATTGGATATGTGATTGCCAAATATTTTCTCCCATTGAGTCAACTGCCTTTTCACCCTTTTTACAAAGTCCTTTGTGGTGCAAAAGTGTTGAATTTTGAGGAGGTCCCATTTATCTATTTTTTCTTTTGTTCTTCGTGCTTTGGGTGTAAGGTTTAGGAAACTACTACCTACTACAACATCTTGAAAATGTTTTCCTACATTTTCTTCTAGGAGTTTTATGGCTGTGCTTTTATATTTAGGTCCTTGATCCATTTTGAGTTAATTTTTGTAATATGGTGTTAGACAGGGGTCTTCTTTCTTTCTTTTGGACATGGATATCCAGTTGTCCCAGCACTATGTGTTGAATAAACTGTTCTGGCCCAGCTGGGAGGGCTTGACCTTCTTGTCAAAAATCATTTAACTGTAGAGGTGAGGGTATATTTCTGAGTTCTCAATTTGGTTCCATTGATCAATGCATCTGTATATGTCAGTACCATGCTGTTTTTGGCACTGTAGCTAAGTAATATGCTTTAAAGTTTGGAAGTGAGAGTCCTCCAAGTTTGTTCTTTTTTTAAGATCTTTTTGTCTATTTGGAGCCCCTTACCCTTCCAAATAAATTTGATAATTGATTTTTCCACTTCTGCAAAAAAAGCTGTTGGGATTTTTATTGGGATTGTGTTGAATCTGTAAATCAGTTTGGGTAGAATTGACATCTTAATGATATACAGTCTTCCAATCCATGAACATGGAATGTCCTTCCATTTATTTAAGTTTTCTTCAGTTTCTTTTAGCAATATTTTGCAGTTTTCTGAATACAGGTCCTTTATGTCCTTGGTTGAGTTTATTCCTAAATATTTGATTGTTTTAGTTGCTATTATAAATGGATTTTTTTTTCTCATTTACTCCTCAGATTGCACATCAGTAGTGTATAGAAACACTATTGATTTTTCATATGAATCTTGTATCCTGCCTCTTTGCTGAACTCATCTATTAGTTCTAAAAGCTTTGTTGTGCATTTTTTCAGGAGATTCTAGATATAGGATCCTATCATCAGCAAATAGTGAAAGTTTTACTTCTTCCTTTCCTATTTCGGTGCTTTTTATTTCTTTATCTAGCCTAATTGCTCTAGCTAGAACCTCTAGCAAAATATTGAATAACAATGGTGACAGTCGGCATCTTTTATCTTGTTCCTGATCTCTGCAGGAAAGCTTTCAGTTTTTCACCATTGAGTACAATGCTAGCTGTAGGTTTTTCATATATGTTCTTTAGCATATTGAGAAAGCTTCCTTCTATTCCTATCTTTAGGAGTGTTTTTATCAAGAAAGGGTGCTGTATTTTGTCAAATGCCCTTTTCTGCATCAATTGAGAGGATCATGTGATTTTTCTTCTACAATCTATCAATGTGGTTTATTACACTAATTGATTTTCTTATATTGAGCCACCCTTGCATACCTGGGATAAAACCCACTTGATCATGGTATATAACTCATTTAATGTGATTTTGGATTCTGTTTGCAAGTATTTTGTTGAGGATTTTTGCATCTATGTTTATTAGAGATATTGGTTTGTAATTTTCTTTTTTTGTAGTATCTTTATCTGGTTTTGGTAATAGGGTGATGTTGGCCTCATAGAATGATTTTGGTAGGGTTCTTTCCTGTTCAATTTTTTTAAAGAGCTTGAGCAAGATTTGTATTAGATTGTCTTTGAATGACTAGTAAAATTCACCTGTGAAGCCATCTGGTCCCAGGCTTTTCATCTTTGGGAGGTTTTTGATGACTTTCAATCTCTTCACTTGTGATTGGCTTGTTGAGATCTTTTATTTCTTTTAGGTTCAGTATAGGTAGTTTTTGTGTTTCTAGGAATTTGTCCATCTCCTTTACATTGTCTAGGTTTTTGGCATACAGTTGTTCCTAGTATCCTCTTATGATCTCTCTTATTTCTGCAGGGTAAGTGGTACTGTCCCCACTCTCACTTCTGATTTTATTTATTTGCGCCTTCTCTCTTTTTCTCTTTGTTAGTCTAGCTAAGTGTTTGTAGAGTTTGTTGATCTTCTCAAAGAACCAACTTTTGGTTTTGTTGATTCTATTGTGGTTTTTTTGGTTCTCAATTTCATTTATTTCCACTCTGATCTTGACCATTTCTTTCCTTCAGCTTGGTTTGTGATTAGTTTGCTCTTCTTTTTCTAGTTCCTCCAGGTGTGCAATTAGATCTTCAGTTTTAGCTCTTTCTTCTTTTTTAATGTAAACATTGAAGGGTATAAAATACCCTATCAGTACTGCCTTTGCAGTGTGCCATAAGTTTTGATATCTTGTGTTCTCATTTCATTTGTCTCAAGATATTTGCTGAATTCTCTGGCACTTCCTTCTTTGACTCATTGATTATTTAAGAGATTGTTGTTTAATCTTCAATATTTATGAATTTTCCCTTTTTCTGTCCATTATTGATTTCCAGCTTCATTTGGTTATGATCAGAGAAAGTGTTTTGTATAACTTCAATCTTTTTAAATTTATTGAGATTTGTCTTCTGACCCAACATATGGTCTATCTTGGAGAAGGATCCATGAGTACTTGAACAGAAAGTATATCCTGCTGTTTTGAGTTGCAATGCTCTATAGATGTCTGTTAGGTCTAATTCATTTATCATATTAATCAAGTTCTCTGTTTCTTTATTTATCCTCTGTCCAAATGTTCTATCCAATACTGAGAGTAGTGTATTCTAGTCTCCAACTTTTATTGCAGGGACATCTATTTTTCCCTCCAGTTTTGTCAGGGTGTGCCTCATGTATCTTGGAGCACTCAGGTTAGGTGCATAAATATTTAGTATAGTTTTTCCTTCTTGGTGAAGTGCCCCCTCTATTAATATATACTGACCTTCTTCATCCCTTATAACAGTTTTGTATTTGAAATTTATTTTGTCCGATATTACTATCACTACTCCAGCTCTTTTTTAGTTACTATTTGTGTGAAATACCTTTCTCCAACCTGTCATTTTTAACCTGGTTGTGTCCTTATATCTGAGTTTGGTCTCTTCTAGACAACTTATAGATGGCTCATATTCTATCAGTCTATGTCTTTTGATTGGGGAGTTCAACCCATAACATTCAATGTTATTACTGTAAAGGTATTACTTACTTCAACCATTTTATCCTTTGGCTCTCTGTTGTCATAGCATTCTATAGTCTGTCTTCCTATGCTTTAGTTTACCTTTCCTAATAATCTTCATTTCTAAACTCTTCTTCAAATGTCTCACTCTTGTTTTTTCCTTTCAGGCTGCAGCACTCCCTTTAGTATCACTTGTAATTCTGGTCTTTCTGTAATATATTCTGTCAGGGTTTTTCGTGAAGACTTTGAACTCACCCTCACTTTTAAAGTACAGTTTTGTCAGATACAGAATTCTTGGCTGGAGTTTTTCTTTTCCAGTACCTTAAATACATTGTACCCCTTTCTTCTCATCCCCATGGTTTCTGATGAGAGGTTGGCTCTTAATCTTATCAAGTTTCCCTTGTATGTGATGCTTTGCTTTTCTCTTGCTGCTTTCAGAATCTTCTCTTTATCTCTGATATTTGACATTCTGAATAGTAGGTGTCTTGAGGCTGTTTTTTGTGGGTTTTTTTTTGGATTTATTCTGTTTGGGGTGCATTGACTTTCTTGGATATTGATATTTATGTCTTTCTAAGGGTTGGGAAGTTTTCAGTCATTATTTCCTCAAATATTCTCTCTGCCTTTTTTCCATTCTCTTCTCTTTTTGGGACATTGATAATGCAAACATTTGTGCATTTCACATTATTATTCAATTCCCTGAGACTCTGTTTTCTTGTGTTTTCTAGTTCAGATGTACTGTCTTCATAATCACTAATTCTGTCTTCAAGCATTTCAAATCTGCTCTTATGTGCATCTAACATATTTTTAATCTCATGCATCATGTCTTTCATTCCCATAAGATCTGTTACTTTTCTTTGCAGACTTTCAAATTGTTCTTTATGTGCACCCACAGTCTTCTTAATATCATTTATTTCTTTATTCATATTTTCTTTAAATTCTTTGAAGTGATTTAGGAGAGTTGTGTGATTATCACTGATTAATTGTCTTAAATCCTTTATCTTTTCAGGATATTTGGTTTGTTCCTTTGGCTGGGCCATCTCTTCCTGTTTCTTAGTATGGCTTGTAATTTTTTGCTGATGTTTAGACATGTGAATATGTTGGTGAATTTACTCTGATGGCCAATTTCTCTCTTGTCTATTTTTTTGCGCAGCTCTTCTTTGATATTTGGTTCAACTTATTCTGAGTCTTTACATTTGCCCCGCTTGAGTTATGAAAATCAGGCCAGGGACTCACTAGTGGGGTGCAGATTTTCTCCCAGGTGTTTTATACAGATATTGCTGAAAACAGTTTTTGTTCATGCAATTTCCAGACCAGCCAGCATATGGTACTCATCAGCACACCTTACCACATAGGTGTTTCAGTGTGGACTTTCCTGTGTTCCTGTGCTGAATCTCCAGAGCAGAGATTCAAAGCAAGCTCTGCTAGTCAAACTCAGTGAAGAAAAGCTCACCCCCCCAACACCCAACTCCTCCTCCCTTTTCCCTTGAAACAGCTGACAGGTAGGAAGATGTCTGTTTCCCTCTCAGTCAGCTGCAGTGAGCCAGGTTTTTTACCCCAGCTTAATATCTTGGGGGTGAGGAGAGCCCTTCTGGCTGCTATGGGAGGTTGGTAACTCATGTTTGTTGCTTTGGCTTCTTCATCTCTCTCTCCCTTCCCCTCCTGGGTAGTTGTATAGCACTGTCCTTGTCTGCTGACCCCCAAAGCAGGTCCCTCGGACAGCTTTTGCTTCTTTCTCCCTTGTTTTTGTGAGAGCATTGAACTCTGCCTGTTAGTGCTATGCCACCTTCCACCTGTACCAATTTGCTTTGATTTAACTGCAAATAGATCATCTGAAAATATAAAGATATTTTCTACCTACCTGTACCAAAAATAAATAAATAACCTGGCTTTTCTTTTTGTAGTTTTCAAAGCACTTTTTCCTCTATTATTTCATTTAAATTTCACAACAGCTCTGTGAAAAAGTTAGGTATTAGCTTCTAAACAAAACAAAACAAAAATGAAGTAACTGAGACCATGCAAGTTTTAGAGTTCCATAAATCTTATGTGCCATCAGAAAAAGAATTCAGAATTTCTGGTAATCAACCCAGAATATTTATAATCTCTATGTCATACCATTCCTGGAATAACAGTGTAAACACTGATTTATAATAAGAATCAACAACTATACAAAAGGATAAGGCTGGAATATGGTTAAATTTCATTGATGAAACATATCCTATATTTTAATAGCTACCATTTTAACATAAATGTTATTTTTCAGTGGCTATCAGTAGTGAAATATAGATCACAGACAGGATTTAATTTTCATACATCTTGCTAGCAATTTTTACTGTGATTCCTATTTATTTATTAGGTTTTTGTTTAGAAATAATGAAATAGAATCTCAGCAAATACATGAATGCTTGCCAGATCCCAGAGACACTGGGGATAAGACTTATGAACACAAATCAAAGAAAAGCCATGAAAGCTATTCAAAAAAGCTGGGGTGCAATTGGGGTAGGGAGAGAAAGCAGTGTCCAGGGATGGTAAGGAACTTACCTGGAGGTAAAGTATGGTCAGAAGATATTTGCACCTTTCTATTTATTAAGAACAAAAAAAAAAAAAAAGACAATTTTTTTTTTTTTAAATATATGGCACTGTGTGACCTCACTTATTGGGGGAAGTTCTTGTAACTTATTCAAAATTAGGAATGAAAGATTGACATGGTCAGGCTTTATTTGGAGGCTAAGAAAAGCAGTACTCACAAACAGCAAAGGAGTCCAAAGAGCTGTAGTTATTTAAAGGCATGGCCAACTGAAATGTAATGGTATTGAATTGGGAGTGGGGAGGAAAAGGACAAGGATTATACTATGAGTAGCATGAGGACCCCATAGTTTGACAATAGGAGAAGGAGTAAAGTTGGATACTGGGGGAAAATCAGTAATAAAAAAAAAATCAGTTGTTAAAAATAATAGCTACATGAAAGCAATACCTGCACTACTCACGATACAGAAAAAAGGAAACTTCTGGAGGAGCTTGAACAATCAATGACTACCATAAAATATTGGTTTGCTCAATGTGTGTATGTTGATTGAGGAGCCAAAACACTAAAAAAATGTTATAATACATGATTTATTTGGTACTCAAATATCATGAAAATAAAAATAACTCTAAGATTCCTTGCTAAAGCAATCTGTTACTCTTATCAATTTTTAATTCACTTAGTTCACACAGAATGGTATTGTAAAAACATAGAGCATGAAATGAAGAAATGTAGGTATGAGTTTGAATCTGAACTCTACTCTTAATTATATGGATGTATGTGGGTAAATTATTTAAATTCTCTCTCGATCTAAGTTTTCACATCTGTCAACTGGGGTTGTTACAGAGGTACTGTTACGTGATGTATGTACAACTTTTAGTGCAGTGTTCAATGCTAGACTGAACTAGTAAATGGTAGCTCTAAAGATTATGCAGGTGGAAAAGAAAATGGCAATATAGCAAAATGATTGACTTTTAGCAGAATTCCACACAAGTGACTATGTTCACCTTGAAATTATTTATTCTCTTGACTTATTTAACTTGTGGTTCTCTCCTTGTTTCCAATGTGATCTTTTAAAGTTGCATAACAGATCATGCTATTTTCCAGATTTATATCCATACTGAGTTAATGAGTATGTGCAATATGTGTGTATTAGATATTATTAGATATTATTCCTCGTCTGTTATATATAGGTTGCACTATTTTTTAAAACTTTGCAATTATTGTGTCATAGAGAAGTTTTCTTTTCCTTTAAAATGTAGGCAAATCCATTACTCTTTACCTTTGAGACATTTGTGTTCTCTATGTTGCTAATTAATTATGTAGGCCCTCACCAACCCAAACTAATTTTCCCCTATACATATTTTTAAAGGTTTTTATGTTTTAAATGTTCAACTAATTAAACCTCTGGAATTCGTTTCCTGTATATGGTGTGAAGTACGAATTTAACTTTTTTTTTTTCCCCAAGAGACCGGCCAATTATTCTACTCCATGTATAGGACAGTGCATAATTTTCCCAGAGATTTTAAATGCCACATTTAATAGAGAAAAAATTATCAAACTCATATAGGTCTGTAACTTTCTGAACTCTTAGGCTTTAATTCATCTGTTTACTACTGTGCCAATACCACCCCATTTTGTCAACTTTAACTAAAGTATGTTTTGACATTTGGCAAGATTATTCCTCCCACCCATTCCACCATTATTTTTTTTAATCATCTATTCTTGTGTTTTTTCTCTCTTTTAGATGAGTTTTGGGATAAGTTTTTTAAGTTTTATTTTTTTAAAAATCTTGTTACTATTTTCTTTCTTTTATCAACAAATATACATTTTACTTACAACACTTTTAACCATTAAAATACATAATAATTTTGACTATTGGCAAAATTCCATTAAAACTCATAATCTGAGATGTTACTTGTGGCAATGCTGCATGGTACAAAGCTTTTTTAAATCAATTTTACGGAAAAGAACATAAATATGTATATATATTTTGACTCAGTAACACTAAGAGTGTTTCCTAAGCAAATAATACTTTTAAAAAGGAAAATGATATGCACCTAAATGTTTACAGCGTTTTATTATAATATGGCAAAGGTTTGGAAATAACTTTTGAAGTCCCAACAGAAATAAAAGGTATATTATGATATAGGATATTATAGCATACATCTCAGCAAACTTTTCTTAAAGGGATATTTAGCAAATAGTTTAGGTTGCAGAACATACAGTCTGTAGCAAATTTCAACTCTGCCATTGTATCACAAAAGCAGCCATAGGCAATATGCAAACAAATAGGTATGCCAGTGTTCAAATAAAAATTCATGTACAGAAACAGGTGGCTAGCCCATGGGCTCGAGTTTGGCCACTCCTGTTACAGAACCATAAAACTGCAATCAAATATACGAGCAATAACCTGGAGAATATCCTGTGATAGATGATGAACAAGAAAAGACAGAGTAAACATGTATTCACACTATAGTTGTAATTATGAACAAATTGTGAATGTAAAGAACTACTGGTGAAAGATGAAAAATAAAATTATGAAAAATATATTTATAAAGTTGTCAAATTTATGGATTCTTATTTTGTTTTTAATTACTTTGTTGCTCTTTGTGCCAACAGTAGCATTCATAAAAACAAATAGATATTTGGCTCTGTAACATTTCTTCCTCTAAAGCTCCTTAGTCTTTCCCTGGTGAACCATTTATTTCTTGCTTAGATTTAATGGAGTACTTTTGTCTGCAACATGGATTTCAATCGTTTAAGCACTGTACGGAATGGCAAATCTTACAAGATGTCTCTTGTTCTCATCATCTGCTTATACTAATAACATTATTTCATTAATATATCTTGCAATTTTCTTCTGAAAAAAATCTATTAAAGAAAGTAAATCTCAAATGATTTTTATCTTCTAGAAATTTTCAAAGGTTAAATTCTCCAAAGTAAATTTCTGACATCCTTGAAATCGTTCAAATAGATTTAATTCTAGTTCCATTTTGAGCTATCTGTGAAGGCTGAAAAAAAAAAAAAAGCTAAATAGCTACAATTAGGAATGGAAAAAAATATGCCATGATTAGAATTCTCATCATAAGCATGAGCAATTCCAGGAAAAATAGAAACCTATACATAACTATACAAATCCAACGTTGGCAAAAACTCAATGTACTTAAAACTCATCTGAGAAGAATAATTGATTGCTCTCTGTCTTTAATATACCTGAGACCATTACTTGGAGAAAATACTAAAAGTGCTAATGTTACATTGTAAAGTGAACTGCTGGCAACTTCTCTTCATCAAATAAATCTAAATTGAATTTTATATCTATGGACAGTAGCCACCAGTAGATAAAGTAAATTGTTGAAACTGATTAACAGTTCAGTGGGATGGACAGTGGTATCACTAATCAAGCTATTAGTTTGGAATACCAAAGTTTCATAAATGTCCAACTGACACTTTTTAAATATGCATTTATTACAATTTGTCAGTGTATTCATCCTACATAGAAACAATCTAATATAATAATTGCTTGGACTTTTCATAAATATAAGCTCTTTTAATAAATAAAATAGTTTATGTCTCCAGTGTTTTAGATTAGTCTATATTCCATTACATTTGTGTTTGTGATTAACACAACTGAAAAACCCTGGATGCCTGACTCTTTTGCCATGAAGTTTTAGAAGGATATGCCAAAGACCTTCAGGAAACACTTAAAGTGGCAGCAGAAACTGCAAGAGGAATAAAAGTTTGAAAGCCATCTGTTGGAAAAATCAAAACATCTGGATAAATATAGGCCCTAAGGGTCCTGAGATCGGCAAAAACTATTCTATCATGAACAGGTCTTGGATTTAGACAGAGATGATTTCATTCAACTAGGAATAAGAAACTAATGTGGGACATATGGTAGATGTACCTCATGTCATTGCTTCACATTTCAGGAGCAGGATGTTTGGTGTTACATTTCTACTTTCTATAGTAGGTCTGCAAGTTGTGGTAGTGGCAATCAGTAGACACCTCCCCCGGGGGGAGTCCTGAACATTAATGGACTCTTACTTTGGGGGAGTACATAATCCTTCCTCTAAATAATATTTTTGGTTTCTTAATTTTTAAATATATGCTTTCTCTGCTTTTGAGATCAGAATCCAGGCTTTGATAGTCAAAGAAACATTCACACATTTAAAATGAAATTCCTCAACTGTCATATGTTACTTAAAACTATGTCTGTCCTTGGAAATACTGTAATACAGAACAATTATATGTGTACCTGTATATATGTTCCATTTAAATCTGAGAATAAAAAGTACCACACTAACCCAAAAATATCAATTTTATGAGAATTATTTAGAGAAAATTCAAATGTTTTATATAACTTAAAATAAAATAAAATTTTATCCTTGACTTTCAATTCATACTGAATACTTTCTTTGAAAACATATTCTTATGTTTTTCTTTAAAAATTAATATTTACTTGACAATTTCTAGATGGTTACGGAAGAGTACTTGGGACCCGTATATGGAAAAGTTCTTAAAGAGGAATTTCTGAATGGCAACATTCATTGTTTGTAAAAAAACATCCTTTTCTGATTTTTAGGATGTTAGACCCACATTAGGTCTAAATTATCTGCCTGTGTCATTCTAAATATATTCCTAGCGTTCAGTGTCATTTGGTGTTGTTTTAGATGAATTGGGTCACTGCTGCTTGCCTCCCACTTCTCCTGCCCATCCCCAACATAAACAGGCCACTCACTGAGCAAAAGAACTTCTTCTATGCTTCAATCTCAGAAATATAAATGGCAGAAAGTTACATCGAAGACAGAAAACATTGCCTTTTTATTTGAGAATGCTTGACGTGAAACCAAAGAGAGAACTAAGGAAGCTGGTGGCATGCTCAGTGGCAGCCTCAGGCACATTCTTACTGAGTCTTTCAAAGAATGGTCACCTCAGCAGCTGACCCAGAAGTTTGTCCCTAGGCTGCAGGTATTGCAGAAAACCTTCCAGAAAACGGAAGGTGACATTCTGGAATTTTGAAAGATGTTGAAAGGTGATAGGCACCATCTTCAAAATCTTCCTTCCAGTCACTCCTCCCACACAATCCCCCCAAACTAAATTTTAATCACAAGAATCAGAGGAAATACACACTATACATGAGTCCTGCTTAACCCCTAACATGTTTTCTGTCTCTGCTCCTATTAGAAAATCTTTGTTGCAAAAGACAAGAAAAACAACAAAAAAATCTCATTTATAAATGCTTATTTCTGAGAAGATTAAAATACATATATAGCAAAACCTTACTGAATAATCATAATTTGAAGAAAACTAACCTAAATTATTATGGTATAAATTATTATAGAATATTTTGAAAAGTTATATTGCTATAGTAGTTTCAAGGATGTTCCATTTAAAGAATTTTGTTACATAGTAAAGATCTTTACAGTGCCGATTAGGTGAATAATTTTTCAAAATATAGCAGATAAATGGTGTTTTGTAAGGCTAAAGTACTTTCAACTTAAAAAATAATCTTAGCTATAATAACTTATTCAATTTCAATAATACTATGCTTTCTTTGAGATAATGCAAGGTAAACAATCATAAACTATATCTCAATTAAGAATAAATTCTGCATCAATTAGATCCAAAGTAGTATTTTATAAAATATAATTGTAATTCATAACTTACAATTGTAAAGCAGTGGTTCTTGTTAACATTATTGAGCTTTTAATAATTCTTCATTATATTTATATGTATTTTGAAGATAGGTTAGATGATTTTCTTCTCAAGATTGCTTAGGTTTACTGGGAAGCGGGTATGGCTCAGTGGATAGAGCCCCCGTTTACCATATGGGAGGCCCGGGTTCGCGTCCCGTCCCGAGGCCTCCTTGTGAGGGCATGCCGGCCTGAGCGGTGCGGTGGGCTGATGCAGCAACCTCACGGCAGGAAGCGGGTGTGGCGCAATGGATAGAGCACCCGTTTACCATATGAGAGGCCCCGGGTTCGCTTCCCTGCGCCTCCTTGTGAGGGCAGGCCCGCTCGCGCGGCGCCGTGGGCTGATGCGGCAAGACCTCACAGCAAGGGGGAGATAAGCAAACACAGAGAAGACACGCAGCGAATGGACACAGCAGCACAAGCAGCAAGGGGGGGATAAATAAATAAAATAATAATAATAATAAATAAATAAATAAAGATAATGCTTCCAATATTTCTTTAAAAAAAAAAAAAAAGATTGCTTAGGTTTAGTCTTGCACACCTCTCCACATCCTGGCATATATTTCTACCATAGTAACCTCAGTTATTGCATATGTGCAGTGTATATTACTCCTTGAATTTCATTATGGCCACCATCATAAAGCATCAGTAGTACTAGTTGGGATAAAGGAGCTGGTAACCCAGAGATGGCTATAAGTATTCATAAATGGAAAATTATATAAAAACATGGAAATATGTGCAAATAAGAAGTGGTTGTATCAAAAGAATCAGAAGTAGAGTGATCAGATATGAAAGCCATGAAGTTAGAATAAATTAGAATTGAAATTAAAGTGGATAGACAGGATAATTTTAGGAGTTTTGAGGGGAGGTAAATCCAAAATATAAGTAAGCAATTGGAAATCAGGAGATCAAGAGGCATGAGAAAGAGGCTAGGATGGGATAAATAAAGCTGAGGAATGTGCTTGTTTTGACTATATAAACAAAATAGTCTAAAAGCCCTGCAAGGGAAGAAAAACTTGTGTTATATGAGTGGAGTAAAAAAGAAGTTTAGAGAATGAACTTTTACAGTTAAAGTGTTAAATTAATTGGATAGCCATTTAATAAAATTTAGTCTCTCCTTTACCCTGTACTATATGTAAAAATTAATTCAAAAGGAATCATAGACCCAAATGCAAAAGATGATCTTATAAATGTCTTAGAAGAAAACAGGATCAACTCTTCATGGACTTTGAGTAGGCAAAGATTTCATAGACAAGATACAAAACACGTCAACTATAAAAAATGAAAAATTGTATATCATCAAAATTTAAAAAAATGTGTTCTTCAAAGATACAAATAAGAACATGGAAAGGCAAGTGACAGACTGGGGGAATTTATTTGCTATACATCTTTATGGAAACTGCCTTGTATCCAGAACATAAAAAGAACTCTTCCAGTTCAATAATAAGTCAATCGATCCAAATGCCATTTTACCATTCTCTACTAAATAAAACCAGGGTTCCTGGAATCATGGCTGTACCAGGGCTGTAGCAGGGAAAGTTTAAGATGAACTTGGGCATTTTGTTGTTCAGGAAAGTAAAGAAAATGCTCAAAAAAAGAGATGATGAGCCAGATTGAAGGGGTTCACACAGGTCAAATTTAGGACAATATGAGCACAAAAATAAATAATGAGATTACAGCCCATTGTATAAAACTGGAATCCATGAGAACACATCAATATAAATAATTGAGTAAATATATAAATCAGGTAAAGCATGTCAATTAATAAATATAGAAGGTATGATGAAAATAGATATTCACTATTTGGCAACCATCTTAGAGGAGGTTGATACAAACAGAAGTTTCAATGCATGCTAGGGTTTCAGACTGAAAGTTTGATGAAGAACAGGAATTTGGACTAATATGAAAATAGCTCCACATAAAACCCAAATTAATAACAAAGGGGAAATGGTAAATTTACTCTGCAAAGATCTGCTAGACACCAACATGACCAAGTGATCAAGGTTAACATCAGTACTTGGGATTGGGGGAAGGTTCAAAACAATGTTTTTTCAGATACGATGCCATGAGAAGAATAATATCTTTTCTGTGGTATTCCTGACAAAAATGTCTGAGTCTGGCCATGAATAAATATCAGAGACTTGAGTTAAGTGTTATCTAGAGAATTAAAGGCCTATAATATTTAGGTCTGTCAAGGAAATAAGATACATAAAAAGACTGAATAACAGAGAGTAGCTGTAGTAGTGCTGAGAACTGAATAAATATAGCAGAGTCTTATAATTCTGAGAGATATTAGACTTCTGGTCCAGGGAGTATTGAGAGATTCTGCAGAGATGCCATTCAGTTGAAGCATCAGAAAGACTATCCTCTCAGAGTAAGGACTATACCCTAATGTAGGGGCTTCACTCTTTCACAGTGGACAAAATTGGAATAGACCCAACCTAACAAAGAAAAAACAACAACAACAGCCAGATAGGAGAAAGTTCAATACCCTTTACTAGTTTACAGTATAATCTAGACTCTCTGCAGTTTAACATTCACAAAGTTAAACACACCCTCTATGTAAACGTGGGCTACAATCAAGAAAGACACAATCAATATAAACAGAACCCCCAATGACCCAGATATCAAAATTAAGTACCTATTATCAAAATGCCCATAGATTCTAATGTAAGGAAGACATGATGAGATAACAGTAGGGGGATCTCAGCAAAGAAATGCAAATTATGTAAAAGAACCAAATGGAAATTTGAGAACTATTAAGTGCAATCCATGAAATAAAAATTTAATGAAGAGGCTTAGCAACAAACTAGACATGGTAGAAAGATCGATAAGCTTGTAGATGGATCAATAAACATTACCAAACTGAAGAAGAGAGAAAAATAATTAAAGATGGAAAATAATGAACAAAGTCTTAGTGACATGTGGGAAATTAATCAAGGAAAATTGGGAAAATCAAATTAGATAGAAAAATCCTTTGAAAATACAATAGCCAAAATTTCACAACTTCAGTGCAGATTCAAGAAATGAGCAAATAAATCCACAGCTTGTCACACCGTATTTAAACTGGTGAAAGCCAAAGATAAAAGAGAATTTCTTTTCGTAAAGAAAAATCTTAAGAGCAGACAGAGAAAAAACATATATGGAACATGTTACAGAGAAACAACAAAAAGAATAATGGTTGACTTCTATCAAGAACAACTGAGACCAGAAAACATTAAATGATATCTTTAAAAATGCTGAAAGAAAAACTGTCAAATCAGAGTTTCATGTTATATAAAAATATGCTTCAAAATTGAGAGTTATATAAAGACAATTGCAGATTTAAAAAATAAACAAAGATTATACATTACCAACAGAATGTACTACAGGAAATACGAAAACTTGCATCTATAGAAAGAAAAGAAAGTACAGAAATAGTAAATATGTTAGGAAAATAAACAATCATTTTATCTTAATCTCTATAAAAGATCATTGATTATTTTACTGAAAAATATAAGTGTGGAGCTAAACTTTAAATGCTTTTATTAGGTAATAATAAAATACTTAAAACCAACAATCTAATTTTCCATCTTAAGAAGATTGATAAAGCAAAATTAAGTTCAAGAAGTAAAAGGAAGGAAATCATAAAGGTAATTGTAGATTTCTACTCAGTAGTCCTGGGTGATGCCTGCAATTTTGTATAGTCACAGTATAGGTTGATGCTCATGCTACTGGCCTGAGGGCCAAAGCTTGAGTAGCAAGGTCGACCTTTAGTGTAGCCACGTGTAGCAAAAAATTACCATATTCCATGACTTTCTGGGAACAAAGTAAGAAAGAACGATAAACCCTTTAAGTGGTGTTTCTTGCTAGAGAGTAATATTATAGGGTTTCTACTTTGTACAAGGTAATATGTTGCATTCTCTCTGTATATTATGCCATTTAATTCCCACAGTCATATGAAGTAGATGCTAATATTAACTTAATTCTTTGATGGAAAAACTGAGCTTCAGAGTGATAGAGATAGTCTGTGAAAATCTGGCACTCAAGTGCATTTTTCTAACGCTAAACCATAGTTCCTCTCAGAGTACTGAACGTGATGTCATTTCATATTGAAACCTAGATATAATGTTGACGGAGGAGACAGGGTGGAAATGTACTTAGAATTCATACTGAAGTCATTTTTAATCACCCAAATGCAAGAAAGCCAAGTAAACGTAATGCCCAAATATTTTTAAAATAAAAATTCATTTTAAAGTGTTCAATTTCTCATATGCATTGCTCATCACTTCTTGCTTTAGTATCATTACGCATGTATCAATTTTAAAGGTTATATCATTACTGGACATTTGCAGGTGGCATGAGGAGATGGTATTTAAGGCAAAGATGATTTTACTTGCAAAGAAATGAGAATGAAACAGCATGTTGTGGTTGGGGAGACATAAACAGTTTGGCATGCTGCAACTTGTGGTCTGAGAAAACAGCACCTGGAGAGCGAGGCATGGGTCAGATAATGAATTACCATTCAGTGGAGTTTGAACTTTGTACTATAAGTGATAGGGTGCTTTGGAAGGAAGAAAAAAATTTCAGGTGTGTTATTTTTAAAAGAGGACTTTGTCAGCAAAGAGGAGGAAGGATTAAAAAGGGAACAGACTGGCTGTAGTCAAGCCTACCAATTTAGAATTTATTTTTTAATTTTTGGGGGTTTGTTTGTTTTTTGTTATTCTTTTTTTTTTAATCTTGGAACTATTTTTATAGTCAAGGCATTAAAAAGAGGTTCCAGATGGAAACGAGGGGAGAGATTCAAGAAATATTTAGGAGGTGATATTATTAGAACTTTGTGAATAAATATGTTGACAGAAGGGATAGATTCTATGTAGAGTCTAATTTGAAAGACTGGATAAATAATGGTTCCATTAACCAGAATTGGATTAATTTGGACATGTTGTCTTAAAAATTCTAATAAAATGTATAGTTTTCATTACCTACAGAAAGAACATAGAACAAGAATGGCAAATGTTTTTATCATGCAGTCCAACTCCAACTGGCTGGCAATTGCTCACAGCACAATTGCTGTGCTAAAGAAGTTGTATTACTACATATAGGCACAGCAAAAGATACAACTATGTAGCTGTTTGGTTTTCTATACTTTATCTTAGCTTTTTTCTCTTTCTTTCCCTTTTTCTCCCTTTTTTTCTTTTTAGTTTTTCAGGGATAAAAATGTCATATGTTAAAGTAGAGTGAAGATTGAAGTAAATCCAAAATCAACAACCCAAATACACAAAAAAGGAACCAAGTAAAAGAAATAAAGGCAAACTTATTGCTGGGTGTCAGAACAGAAAGGCATGCTATATTTATATATTTATCTACTTAGATTTCCTATGTGAACTAGTTGTACAAATTCAGAGGTTATTTTTCTTTGATGAACATTCCAAAATAATTTGTGAATTCTTTATGTCTTTATTAGACCTTTAACACACAACTTGAAAACATTATTTCTAGTTTACCATTTCCCAAAAATTACAAAAAAATTTATGAATAATACTTAAATGGGAAAGATGGGAAGAAAAATCTTTGAAAAGATGTTTAATCTCTGGGGTATTTTGGTAATAACTGTGAAAAATACTTAACATTGTACATATTTTTTACACAGAAATTCAATTTTTAGAACTGTAAATAGGGAAATAATTTAGATATTTTGGGCATATATAGTTACAATGAAGTTTATTGTAAAGAAATTTACTTTTTAAACCTTTTCATTAAATATATAAATACATATGTTCATTTTTAAACATTAAAAACTAAATTTTAAACTGAATGTATTTTACATGCAAAATACAATGTAGTAACTTGGGATAAAAAGAACATTAAGAGGAGAAACAGAGAGATGGGAGCAGAGAACATGTATGCTGTTGAAGCAAGGTTGGTTTCTGTTTTACTTTGCTAAGGCAGCCGATGCAAAATTGCCAGAAATGTGTTGGCTTTTATAATCGGAATTTATTAGGGTAAAAGCTTACAGTTCTGTGGCTGTAAAAATGTCCAAATCAAGGGATCATCAGAGATGCTCGCTCACCAAAGGTTGGCTGCTGATTGGACCCTGGGCTTCTGCTAGGTAGCAAGGCAAAATGGTGGCGTTCAGTCTGAGGCTCTGCCTTCTCCTCCCAGCCACATTCTCTCAGAGCTCAACTGTGGGTGATCAAGCACATGTTAGAGCTTGTCTCTTCAGCTTTGAGCTGCTTGTGGGCTTAGCCTCTTGGGGGCCTCTTTCCATGTCTCTGTGCTCTGCTGATTTAGAGCACACATAGCCTCAGGCCTACTCTGGTACTTCTCTCAGCTTCTCAGGGCTTCTTTATCTTTCTGTCACTGCAGGCAATCCTTGCTCACACATCAGGGTCAAAATGAGAGCTTTGTTTTTCTCATATCCAAGATTCACAGGTCCAGGAATCAAAGGGTGAAAATGGGAGTGGCACCACTCACTATTACTCCTAGTGATCCACTAAGAAAATTTTTGCTTCCTGTCTCTGCAAACTTAAGTTCTGCTGCTCTACAAGTCTTATTTCCAAAAAAAGGAGTGTTCCACCAGGGAACACAACAATGATTCCATTTAACTGTTAAGACTGCTACCTGGCCACTTTGGGCTCCTCATGTCTCTGAATCCACAGGCAAAGAAAGGAATTACTATACTGGGGTAATTGATCCTGACTATCAAGGGGAAATAGGACTGCAACTAGACAATGGAGGTAAAGAAGAGTTAGCCTGGAATATAGGAAATCCCCTACAGCATCTTCGTCTTACCATGCCCTGTGATTAAAGTCAATGGAAAACTGCAACAACCCAATCCATGCAGGACTAACAATGGCCCAAAATCTTCATGAATGAAGTTTTGGCTCACACCACCAGGCAAAGACCACAGTCAGCTAAGATGCTTTCTGAGGGTAAAGGGAACATGGAATGTGGAAAAAGGAAGTGATAAATATCAACTTCAACCACAAATAGATATCTACAATAATTGTTGCAGACTTCAATGCATCACTCTCATCAATAGATGGAACATATAGACAAATGATCAATAAGGAAACAGAGAACTTGGATAATATAATAAATGATCTAGACTTAACAGGCATACACATAACATTGCATCCCAAAACAGCAGAATATACATTTTTCTCAAGTATACATGGATCA
Source organism: Cabassous unicinctus (assembly GCA_029593785.1). Classification (NCBI taxonomy): domain Eukaryota; kingdom Metazoa; phylum Chordata; class Mammalia; order Cingulata; family Chlamyphoridae; genus Cabassous; species Cabassous unicinctus. The sequence continues at coordinate 73,635 of JAQZBX010002164.1, forward strand.
TTTTCCAGAATAGACCACATGTTATGTCACAACACAAGTCTCAATAAATTTAAAAAGGTTGAAATTATGCAAAGCATCATAGAATGAAGCTGGAAATCAGTAACAGGCAGAGAATTGAAAAATCCACAAATATATGGAAGTTAAATAACACAATCTTAAACAACCAGTGGGTCAAAGAAGAAATTGCAAGGGAAATCAGTAAATATCTTGAAATAACCATATCAAAATTTATGGATGCAGTGAAGACAGTGCTTAGAGGGAAATTTATAGCCCTAAATGCTTACATTAAAAAAGAAGAAACAGCTAAAATCAAAAGTCTAAATGAACACCTGGAGGAACATGAAAAAAAAAATGCAAACTCATCCTAAAGCAAGCAGAAGGAAAAAAATAACAAAGAATACAGCAGAAATTAATGAATTTGAGAACAACAACAACAAAAATAGATTAATAAAACCAAAAGTTGGTTCTTTGAAAAGATCATTAAAATTGACTAACCCTTAATTAGACTGACAAAGAGAAAAAGAGAGAAAAGGCAAATAAATAAAATCAGAAATGAGAAGGGAACAACACTATTGATCCCACATAAAACAAAGGATAGTAAGAGGATAGTATGAACAACTGTATGCCAATAAATTAGAGCTTAGATGAAATGACAAATTCTTAGACACACAAACCACCTATACTGGCTCTAGAAGAAATAGAAGTGCTCAGCAGACCAATTACAAGTAAAGAGATTGAATCAGTAATCAAAAGCCTCCCAACAAAGAAAAGGCCAACATCACATTGCTTCACAGGTAAATTTCACTAATCATTCCAAGAATATCAATCCTGCTCAAACACTTTCAAAAAAATTAAAGAAGATGTAACATAACTCATTCTTTTTTTTTTTTTTTTAAATTTTTTATTTATTTATTTATTTATTTATCCCTGCCCCAGCTGCTTGTGCTCGCTGTGTCCATTTGCTGTTTGTTTTTCTGTGTCTGCTTGTCTCCCTTTGTTGGGTCGTCCTGCTGTGTCAGCTTACCGAGCCGCACAGGCTGGCTTGCCTTCACCAGGAGGCCCCGGGAATCAAACCCGGGGCCTCCCATATGGTAAACGGGAGCCCCATCAATTGAGCCACATCCGCTTCCCAACATAACTCATTCTATGAGGTTAGCATCACCCTGAT
>JAQZBX010002165.1:0-74647 GCA_029593785.1 Cabassous unicinctus
AGCACAGATTCCAAAGTAGAGCCCACTGATAAGGCATCAATCTCTGGAGCTATCCCCCCTTATATAGGACCTGGGTGTCTCCAGAGCCCTCAGGAGCCCCTCTGTGTGGGGTGATATCCACTTTGGTGTTCTATGAGATCCTACTGAGGTGTGCGTAAGCATTACCTCTGGGATGACCTCCCGACTCTCTTTGAAGTCTTAGCCACATGAACTCATTTGTCTTTACCTTTTCCCCCTTTTATTCAAGGTCTTTTTCCAGTTGTATTGCCAGTTGGCACTTGGTATTAATTCCTCATTGCCAGGGAGGCTTATCCCCAGGAGTCATGTCCCACACTGTGGGGAAGGTAATGCATTCATATGCTGAGTTTGGCTTAGAGAGAGGCCACATATGAGCAACAAGGAGTGCAGCCTGTTCTTATCATGCTATATCACAAGACTGCAGGTGTTTTGTGTCCATGCAATGATCAGGAACATTGTAGTTTACTTAATTTTTTTTATTAGAGAAAATATAAGTTTACAGACTATATAAGCATAAATAAAGTATTCCCATATACCACCCCATCACTAACACTTTGCATTGGTGTGGAACATTTGTTACAATTAATGATAGTGCTTTTTTGTAATTGTACTAATTTTTTAACAGTAGTTACCTTTGTTACAAATAATGAAAGATTATTAAAATAGTACTATCAACTGTCATCCATAGTTTACATTGTTTATTTTTTCCATATACTACTCTATTATTAACACCTAGTATTAGTGTCATAATTTTGTTAAAATTCATGAAAGAATATACTTATACTATTAAGTATAGTCCATCATCTATAAGAGAGTTTCACTGTGTTATATAGTCCTATGTTTTAGTTTTTAATTTTATTCTAGTAACATATACAACCTAAAGTTTCCCCTTTTAACCACATTCACCTATATAATTCAGTGCTGATAACTACACTCACAATGTGCTATCTTCACCACATCCATTTCCAAACCTTTACAATCAACCTAAATAGAAATTCTATATGAATTTCAACTCACCAGTCTCTAACCCCACTCTATCCCCTGGTTACCACGATTCTAGATTCCAAGTCTATGAGTTTGCTTAATATAATTATTTCCTGTCAGTGAGATCATACAATATTTGTCCTTTTGTGTCTGGCTTATTTCACTCAGCATAATATCCTCAAGGTTCACCCATGTTGTCACATGCAACAGGAATTCATCCCTTTATACGGCTGAATAATATTCCATTGTATTTATATACCACAATTTGTTTATCCATTTGTTAGTTGATGGACACTTGGGTTGCTTCCATCTTTTGGCAATTGTGAATAATACCAGTTATAACATTGGTGTACAAATATCCATTCAAGTCCTTGCTTTCAATTCCTCTGGGTATATAACTAGCAGTGGGATTGCTGGGTCATAAAGTAATTCTATACTTAACTTTCTGAGGGACTGCCAAATTGTCTTCCACAGCAGCTGCACGATTTTACATTCCATCCAGAAATGAATGACTATTCCTATTTCTCCACATCTTCTCCAACACTTATAATGTTCTGTTTTTTTAATAGTAGCTATTCTAGTGGGTGTGAAATGATATCTATTATGGTTTTGATATGCATTTCCCTAATAGCTAGTGATGTTGAGTACCTTTCAATATACCTTTTAGCTGTTTGTATAACCTTTTTGGAGAAATGTCTATTCAAGTCTTTAGTCCATTTTTTACTTGAGTTGCTTGTCTTTTCATTGTTGTGTCATGGGATTTCTTCATATGTTCTGGGTACGAAACCCTTATCAGATAAGTGGTTTCCTAATATTTTCTCCCATTGAGTAGGTTATTTTTCCAATTTTGTGACAAAGTCTTTTAGATGTGCAATTTTTTTTTTTTTAATTTTGAGAAGTCCCATTTATCAATTATTTTCTTTGGTTACTTTTACTCTGGATATAAAGTCCAAGCAACCATTGCCTAACACAAGTGCTGGAAGATGCTTCCCTATATTTTCTTCTAGGAGTTTTATAGTTCTGTTTCTTTTATTTAGGACTTTGATTCATTTTGAGTTAATTTTTGTGTATCATGTGAGATAGGGATCCTCTTTCATTGTTTTGCATTTGGATATCCAATTCTCCCAGCACCGTTTGTTGAAGAGGCTATTCTTTCCCAATTGAGTGGAATTGGCTGCCTTGTCAAAATCAATTGACCATAAATTGAACGTCAATTTCTGAACTCTCAGTTCAATTTCATCAGTCAAAATATCTATATTTGTGCCAATACCATATGATGTTGACCACTGTAGCTTTGCAATATGCTTTTTGGGGGGATATTTTATTTTTTTTAATTTTTTAAAGATGCTTACATAAAATGTTACATAAAAAATATAAAGGATTCCCATATGGTCCTCCCCCACCCCCTCCCCCACCTTCTCACATTAACAACATCCTTCATTAGTGTGGTACATTTATTACAATTGATCAACACATATTGAAGCATTGCCACCAACTGTGGAGTATAGTTTACATTATAGTTTACACTTTGTCCCAAATAATTTTGTAGATTATGGCAAAATATATAATGACCTGTATCCGTTACTGTAATGTCATGCAGGACAATTCCAATGTCCCAGAAATGTCCCCATATTATACCTATTCTTCCCTCTCCCTCCCCCCAGAACCTCTGATGGCCACCACCTTTATATCATTGACAAAATTTCCTCCATTGCTAGAATAATAATAAGTCTTTAATTGAATAATGATATGTCTACTTTAGTCCATTGTTCATTTGCCAATCTTAAGGATTTGGGGATGGTAATGTCCACTCTTCTTACAATTGAGAGGGGGCTTAGATTACATGGGACAGATCTATCTCGTTTGCAGTTGCAGACACTCTGTTCCTTGGGATGTGTGTTGTCCATCATCATCTCCTTGTTTGTTTTCCTGGATGAGACCATTAAACTGGAGAGTAGGTGTTGCAACTTTGCTGCAATTCAGGGCTCAATTGGCACATGAATGGACCGAAGATTTACGTTTCTGGCACATATACTTAACAAGTATAGTGTTAATTATAGGTTCAAATGAAAGGGGCAGGATAGCCATGTGTAGGGAAACTAAAAATGAATCTAACTCTTTTACACTGGAGACCATGAATTCCAAAGTAAGGTCCACTGATAGGCTGCCGCATTCCTGAACGTGTCTGCCCTGCATATAGTATCTGGATTTCTCTAGAGTCCTCAGAAGCCCTGCTATTTGAGGAACTGTTTACTGTGGAGTCAATGAGAACCTGCTGAGGGGTTGGGTTGGACTATCCGTGGGACTGGAGGGAGGGTCAGGGAAAGGAGCAGATGAACTTTGGGGATTTACAGGTCTGTGGTTAATCCTCCAATGTTGGAAATATTCTTTTGGCAAATATGGCAGGGGAGGATTACTGGTATAGGGTGTCAGGTGTGGGAGGTATATGGGATAGGGGTAGGCTTCTATGGAGAATCTAAGTGTTCATCTTGTCATAGTGTGTTATATCAGTGGGTGGAGACCCACACAATAAACAAGAAAATATTAAACTTCCATCCTGGGGAGTCCTGCTATGTTCTCAATTAGAAGGACAAGAATCCCTCCAGAACATAGGCTGTAATATGCTTTAAAGCCAGAAAGTGTTATTTTACAAATATTAGTATGTATTGTGAAAATTTTGATTTTTACCCACAATAAAAATAAATAAATAAATAAAGCCAGAAAGTGTGAGTCCTCCAACTTCGTTCTTCTTTTTGAAAATATTTTTGACTATTCAGGCCCCTAACCTTCCAAATAAATTTGATAACTGGCTTTTCCATTTCTGCAAAGAAGGCTGTTGGAATTTTTATTGAGATTGCCTTGAATCTGTAGATCAGTTTGGGTACAACTGACATCTTAATGATATTTAATTTTCTAGTCCTTGAACACGGAATGTTCTTCATTTATTTAAGTCTTCTTCAGTTTCTTTTAGCAATGTCTTGAGTTGTCTATGGAGAAGTCCTCTACATCCTTGGTAAATTTATTTCTAGATATTTGATTCTTTTAGTTGCTTTTGTAAATGGAATTTTTTTTCTTGATTTCCTCCTCAGATTGCTCATTAATTGTGGATAGAAACACTACTTATTTTGCATGTGTGATCTTGTACCTTGCCATTTTGCTGAATTCATTTATTTGCTCTAGTAGATTTGTTGTAGATTTTTCAGGACTTTCTACATATAGAATCATGTCATCTGCAAATAGTGAAAGTTTTACTTCTTCCTTTCCAATTTCGATGTTTTTTATTTCTTTTTCTTTCCTAACTGCTTTGCCTGGAACTTGCAGTACAATGTTAAATAACAGTGGTGACAGTTGTCATTCTTGTCTTGTTCCATATCTTAGAGGGAAAATTTTTCAATCTTTCACCATTAATTATGGTGTTCACTGTGGGTTTTTCATATATACCCTTTATTATGTTGAGGAAGTTTCCTTCTATTCTAATTTTCCTAACTATTTTTATCAAGAAAAGCTGCTAGATTTTGTCAAATGCATTTTCTGCATCAATGGAGATGATCATGTATTTTTCTCCCTCTTTTTGTTAATGTGGTGTATTACATTTATTGATTTTCTTACATTGAAACATCTTTATCCATACCTGGGGTAAATCCACTTGATTATGGTGTATAATTCTTTTATTGTGCTGTTGGATTCAATTTGAAATATTTTGTTGAGGATTTTTGCATCTATATTCATAAGAGAAATTGGTCTGTGATATTCTTTACTTGTAGTATCTTTATCTGGCTTTGGCATAAGGGTGATGTTGGCCTCATAGAATGAATTAGAGAGTGTTCCCACCTGTTCAATTTTTTGGAAGACTTTGAGCAGGATTGGTATTAATTCCTCTTGGAATGATTGGTTGAATTCCCCTGTGAAATCATCTGGTCCTGGGCTTTTCTTTGTTGGGAGGGTTTGGATGTCTGATTCAATCTCTTTACTTGTAATTGGTCTGGTGAGATCTTCTATTTCTTCTAGAGTCTCTGTAGGTTGTTTGTGGGTTTCTAGGAAATTATCTAATTTGTTTGCATACAGTTGTTCATACTATCCTCTTATGATCCTTTTTATTTCTGTGGGGTCAGTAGTTATATTCCCTTTCTCATTTCTGATTTTATTTGGTCGTCTTCTTCTTTTTCTTTTTTTGTTTGTTTGTTGTCAGCTTAGCTAAGGGTTTTTCATTTTATTGATCTTTTCATACAACCAACTTCCTATTTATTTAATTCTCTCTAATTGGTTTTTCATTCTCAATATCATTTATTTCTGATGTAATCATTGTTATTTCTTTCCTTCTGCTTGCTTTGTGATTAGTTTGTTGTTCTTTTTCTAGTTCTTCCAGGTGTGCAGTTAGGTCTTCATTTTAGCTCTTTCTTCTTTTTTAATGTAAGCAGTTATTGTTATAAATTTCTTCTCATCACTGCCTTTAGTGCATTCCAAAAGTGTCGATAGGTTGTCTTCTTATTTTCCTTCATCTCAAGAAATTTACTAATTTTCCTTTGCAATTTATTCTTTGACCCACTGATTGTTTAAGTGTGTGTTATTTAATTTTCATGTATTTGTGGATTTTCCATTTCTCTGCCTGTTACTGATTTCCAGCTTCATTCCATTATGGTCAAAGTAGATGCTTTGTATAATTTCAATCATTTTAAATTTATTGAGTATTGTTTTTGTGAACCAACTGTTGTCTATCCTGGAGAATGACCCATGTGCACATGAGAAGAATGTATATCCTGCTCTTTTGGGGTGCAGTGTTCTATATATGATGGTTAGGTCTAGTTCATTTATCATTTATTCAGTTACTGTTTCATTATTGATCTTTTGTCTAGGTGTTCTAACTACTAATCAGAGTGGTAACTGTCGTCTCCCACAATTATTGTAGAGGTGTCTATTTCTCTCTTCAGTTTTTCCAGTGTTTGCCTCATGTATTTTGGGGCACTGTGGTTAGGTGCATGAATATTTATGATTCTTATTTCTTCTTGGTGGATTGACCCTTTTATTAATATATAGTGTCCTTCTTTGTCTCTTATAACAGATTGTGACTTAAAGTCTATTTTGCCTGATCTTAGTATATCTCCCCCAGATCTTTTTTCGTTCCTATTTGCATGGAATATCTTTTTCCAACTTTTCACTTTCAACCTATTTGTGTCTTTGGGTCTAAGGTGAGTCTCTTGTAAAAACATATAGTTGGATCATGATTTTTTACTCATTTTGCCACTCTCTTTTATTGGTGAGTTTAATCCATTAGCATTCAATGTTATTACTGTAAAGGCGGTACTTATCAGCCATTTTGTCCTTTGCTTTTTATATATCTTTTCTTTTGTTTTTGTCTCTCTTTTCCTTTATTGCAACCTCCCTTTCCTATAGTTGTCCTTTTCTGATGTGTTTGACTGTGACCCTTTCCTCATTTGTGTTTCTGTATATCTTTTTGCTTGTTTGTTTCTTTTTTCTATATATCTTTTTAATACTTTCTTTGTGGTTACCCGGAGATTTGTATTACAAAACCTATATCTATAGCTTACTAATTTTAAAAGATACTAACCTAGATTCAATAGCCTACATGTTCTCTGCTCCTGTTTCCCTCTGTTTCCCCTCTTCATGTTGTTTCTGTCCCACTTTACCACTTTATATTTTACATGTCCATTATGAGGAAATAAGACTTTTTCTTGTTCAATTGTATTTTGACTTTTAAAGGAATGCAATAGTAGAGTTTTATATTAAATCCTTGGGTTTTGCATTTATCCTTTTAATTGCCCTTACTTATAAACTTCTTTTCTTCACACTTCTCCAAACTACTCCTGTCTTTTCCTTTCCAACCTGCAGAACTCCATTTAGTAATTCTTGTAGAACAGGTTTCTTTTCTACAACTCTCATTTTCTGTGAATATTTTAAACACTTCCTCATTTTTGAAGTTCAGTTTTGCCAGACAAACAATTTTCTGCTGGAAATTTTTCTCTTTCAGTAACTTAAATATATTCTATCACTTCCTTCTCACCTCTATGATTTCTACTGGGAAATTGACACTTAGTCTTACTGAGGATCCCTTGTATATGATGAATTACTTTTTTCTTGTTGCTTTCAGAATTCTCTCTTTTTCTTTGGCATTTGGCATTCTGATTAGTGTGTGTCTCAGTGTAGGTCTATTAGGGTTTATTCTGTTAGGAGTATGTTGTGCTCCTTGGGCATGTTTATTTATGACTTTCATAAGAGTTGGGAAATTTGTGGCCATTATATCCTCAGGTATTCTTTCTGCTCCTTTTCCCTTCTATTTCTGGGACACCCATGACACATATGTTTGTATATTTTGTGTCTCAAATCCCTGAGACACTGCTTACGTTTTTCTATTCTGTTCCTTATTTGTTCTTCTGACTGCATGATTTTTATTGCTTTGTCTCTAGTTTGCTGCTTCTTTCTTCTGTCTGTTCAAATCTGCTCTTGTATGCCTCTAGTGTATTTTTAATATCTAATATGGTGTCATTGACCCCATAATTTCTGTTTTTTTTTATAGTTTTAAAATCTTCTTTATGCTCCCACATTGTCTTCTTAATATTCTTATCTTTTTATGCATATTTTCTTCTTCTCCTTGAATTGATTTAGGAGATTTCTTTGAACTTCTTTGATCAATTGTTCCAAATTCTATGCCTTCTCTGAAGTTTTAATTTGTTCCTTTGAGTGAGACATATCTTCCTGTTTCTTGTATGGCTTTTCATTTGTTCCTGATGTCTAGGCATCTGATTATCTTGATGTGTTAATTATAAATGTCAGTTTCTCCCTTTGTTTGGGGTTTTATTGTTGATTGACTTTGTGTTAAGGCTCTTCTTTGACACTTGATGCAACTTCTTTTAGACCTTTAGAATAATAGCCCATGTTTAGCTGCTCTGATTTTCTTAGCTCTTCTTCATCTGATTCCTGCCTGGTTTTATGGTACAATTTTTAAGATTCCACATTTTGTGTAATTGTTTCACCTCCAGGAGAAAACTTCCTTTCCTCTGTTCCTTCCTTGGTAATATTAATCTGTTCTTGTTTGTGTTTGTGCAGAATTTTCTCCCCAGTTCTTATGATTTGTTTAAATTCATTCCTTCATTCATTGCCCCATTTTCCTTACTCTTTTCAGTTCTGAGACACTACTCTCTTATAGCAGTTCAGTTTAAAAATCCTCCCCCATGCATTTTTTTTTTTTTTTAATTCTTCATCATTATGTTATCCAACCCTGGGGAGCCAAATGGGGTCAATCCATAAATGTGGGTCACTCCAAAAAAAGTCCATATTGCATTTAGGTTTTTCAGCCAACAGAAACTGGATCAACTGCAGCACTTTCCACTTTCCAGCTGCAGTCTCCCCTCCCCCCCCCCTTTTTCTCTCTCTCCCTTATCTCCTGGGCCCTTTGCTATGCCACTCCTCAGCAGTTTGTGTTTCACCCTGGGTTTCTGTGGACTTGGATCCCTGTGTCTGGATATGTGAGAGTTTCTATCACTGCTGTCCCTGGTGGCAAGTTGGAGGAATCCAAGCTACTGTTCAAGATCCATGGGACTGAATGGGGGAGAGGGAATGGACCCGCAGGTCTGGGGTGGATGTTTCCTACCTGATATTTTTCTCTTTTTTTAATTCAGTATTTTTGGATTCCTTTTCCAGTCTCTACTGTCCTCCAGAGTTCTAAGCATGTGGGAATTGTCTTTTATTTGCTGACTCTCTGGGGAGGTCTTACAACACAATGTTGATGATGTCACTTCCATTGTTACTTATTTTTTATTAAAATTATACATTTTGTTTCTTAATTTGGGGGGGCTGGTATCAGGAATTATTATTCTGGAAAATCACCCAAAAGTATTTGAAATAATCTTATTTTCTCATAAACTGGAATTATTCAAAAGAACAGAGTGGAGAACGTGTGGGTAACTTATAGATAGGTGTACATTTCATTCCTTGCAAGCTGAATCAAGAGAAATTAAACAAAAGAGAAAACATATGCTGTAGCAAAGTTAAATTACATTTAGATTTAGAACATGTTTTACTATTTTCTTTCTGTATTTTTGTTATTGAGATAAAATAGTGAATACTAAGGTGAGCATAATAAGATAATTACAGAATAAAGTTTAGTCAAAATCATATCACATGTATCAACAGACAACAATAGAATAAAAAGATTAAAAAAAAAACCAGAAAAAAAGAAAAAAAAACTAACAAAAAAAATTATATCAAATGCAAACAATGGGGATTTGAGAGGTAAGATTTGCTTTTAGGTATTTCAGTCCAGTTCAGTTGAATTCAAAAAAGGTTTTTTAAGAACCTGTTGCATGCTGGAAATTCTTTTAATAAGATCTAGAAAAGAATAATAATTTGTTTGAGACCTTAAGAAACTTATGGTGGTAGCAGTAAGTTGACAAGGCAAATGATTTTTATTTAGAATAAGTTTGGCTTCTCACTATCTTAGCCACATCTTAGTTAGGGACAAAAAAAGACAACAAATGGACAGTATAGAATTGCTTGGCTAGATAAAATGTTTTGGTGATGAGAAGGAGATGTCTCACGGGAAAGCAAGTTTCACAGATGATAGCTCTTGACTGAGGGAGTTTTCACTTTTACTGCTCTACTTATTCCATGAGAAAGAAAGATGGTATATATTTGCAGAACTGTGACAATGAAGTGGAAAACAGTATGTATAAAATATTGAGCCACCAAAATTAACTCTTTTTTAAGCTAAATTATGTTGGCTTGATACCTTTTATAGTCTCTAATTAAAATTTCCAAAAATGGAAGTTAGGAAATGAAGTAATTACTAAGAAATTGGTAATGAAATGTACTCACTAGAATCCAAGTGATCAAAGATCCCAATAAAAAACTTTAGGTAACTTACTGACATTGATTTTAGGAAAAAAGCTTAACTTTAGACTTTTAGCCCCAAACTAACTTCCAGCTAATATCTTGCTCTTAGTATAAATTCAATAGGATTTCCTATAGCTCTTATTTCTGCAGATAGTACACACCAAGTGAGAACGAATGTTCAGCATAAGGACTCCAAGGCTATCCAAACTTTTCAATCATCATGGAAGTTTCAATCATGTTCAGTGTTCCCTCCTTACAAACACGGAAAATGGATTATTGAATTTTAGAAAGGTTGTAGACTGTAGATCTTAAGTTAAATAGAAAATAGCACTAATTTTTGAATATCAGGGATTATAATCTACCTTTGATTTGGAATTCTATATATATATAAATAATTATACTTTAAATTTTACTATTGTGTGTGTGAGGGGAGCAGACTTCCATCTAAATTGATAGCTGCAAGAAGGTTTAGGATTTTTATACATTTTCACTTTTTTAGATCTATGATACTTAAAATCTACTTAATGTTCAGAGTTATTATTTCCCATTGGGACAGTTTGCAAGCAACCCTGAAGGTCAACAGAAAAAACATATAAGGCCCATGTTTATAAGGAGTTACTTACCTTCAGGTTTGAGCATTTCCTGTCCTCTCTGCCAGCAAAACTGTTCTTCCAGGTCAGAAAGACTAACTTGCCCATTTCTTTTCTTTTTTAATAAACTTTTATTTTGGAATAATTTTAGATTTCCAGAAAAGTTATAGTACAGAGCGTTCTATACACCCTTTGCCCAGTTTTTCTTAATATTAATGTCTTAGATAGCCATGGTACATTTGTCAAAACTGAGGAATTAACATGGGTGCAGTGATATTAATTAAGCTATAGTTCTGCATGATATTACAATGGCAGATACAGGCCATTATACATTTTGTCAAAATCTATAAAACTGTACAGTGCAAAGTGTAAACCATAATGTAAACTATATACCTTGACTAGTAGCAATGCTTCAATATTGGTTCATCAATTGTAACAAATGTACCACAATTGTAACAAATGTACCACAAATGTAAGATGTTATTAATAGGGGAAAATGTGGGAGGAGGGTGGGTTATATGGGAATCCCTTATAATTATTAGTTTTTATAGAGGTACTGGGGGTTGAACCCGGTACATGGGAAGCAGGCACTCAATGACTGAGCTACATCTGCTCCTCTCCCCTATAATTCTGATGTAACTTTTCTGTAATTTAAATCTTCTCTAAAAATAAAGTTTATATAAAAAATTAAGCTATAGGCTTTATTCAGGTTTCACCAATCCTTCCACTAACGTCCTTTTTCTGTTCCAGGGTACCACAGGGCATTTGGTCATTGTGTTGACTTAGTCTCCTCTAGTCTGTCTTTGTTTCTCATGACCTTGACACTTATGAAGATACTAATCAGCTATTTTAAATATCAACTTCCTAGAAAGGCTTTCCCTTTCCACCCCAGTGAAGATATCATTCTTTTTCCTGCCAATATGTATCCTTCTTATCCTGATTTGTCTTCATATAACTTGTCATCATCTGGCACATTATGTTTGCTATTTTTTTCTTTCCCCACTAGATTGAAACATCATTTATTCACTTCTATATCCTTGGCACCTAGAACAGTACATAACATAATTATGTGCTCAATAATTTTTTTCCAGGGAAGTATAAACTTGGGGAGTAAATAAGGCTAGTCAACTGCTCAGATACCATTCACAACTTATCCTTTATAATGAACATGATAACTCTCATTAAGGGAGGGAAGAGGTAATTTAGGTTTTTCATTTCTACTTGACTGCATTTTATGAGAGAAAATATATGCCATTCTTGGAGGTCATGAATCTCAATATATATCTTCAGAATAAGGGTATATTTCAGAAACAATATTTTGTATTTTATATGCATCAGTGTGGTGATATACACTACACACACATGCACATATATGCACTTGTATAAATTTTAAAAATACTAAAAACTTGAATATTGGTACTTTTATTAACTAAGTTCATAGGCATTTCTTTTTTTCAACCTATCCAATATTTACTTGTTACTCTTTCATTCCTGAACGAACTGAACTTTTTACACTGTATGTTAAATTGATCTAATATGAAATCCAGTTTAATTATTAAATTTAGTTCAATATTTAATTTGGTTTAATAAAAGTGATCTTGCATATAATGTATGCATTTAATTGATATATTTAGGACAGGATAATTTTGAATAGGTTAAATATTTAATGTAGAGTAATTTTTTAAATTATTCAGCATTAAAAATAGAATAGATCTATGCTATCAAAGTAGTGAGCAGATAAATGTCATAATTTAATAAATTTCTGTTCTCATTTATAAAATAATGCCATTGGCTAATTTCTGATCATCAATATGTCTTTGTCTGTGGTCTGACTTTGAACTCTATTTATTAATAGAGGAAAAAAAATCAAAGGTCTTCAATATCACCCAATTTCTTCCTTCCCTTTGAGATACCTAACACCAATGCCATTGTACTTACTTTTTATTTTCACTTTTTTTGCTCAGATTCTTACTAATACATTATGATTATTATGTCTTATAAAATATATTATGTTCAAAGTGAATTAGTATTTCTTTCCTCTTTCTCTTTCCTAACTTATGCTTCTTCCAAAATTACTGATGTCAGTTTCCTAGCCACAATTCCAATGCTATTCTTGCATTTTCCTAAGTGTATTACCTCTTGTTCAAGTCCATAGATAACTATGGATGGGTTCAGTGTCATTTTTTACTTCTTTCTCTTTATCGTCCCCTCCCATCCCTGCTCCAAATTTTATCTTTCCATTCCTGTGGGATAGCTCAGGCTTCATCATCATTCATACCTATGTTATTACAGTTGCCTCCTAAATGTTCCTCATTATGAGTTTCTCTTACTGCCATCATTTCCCTGCCATGCACACCCTACCCCCATCTTTGCTCACATGATGAATTCAAATGCCTGAGCATGGCAGTCAACGCCTTTCAAAATGGGGTCCTTGCCTACTTGTAGAGTCTCATGACATAAGATATATTTTAACATTCTTTATGTGTTTATCTGATTGTAGTTAAAGCAAAGAAAGGTAAAATAGACTTTTGTATATTATTTAGGTCAATCTATGTGGAATATAATCTCCTCCTCCTCCTCCTCTTTCTCCTCTTTCTCTTTCCTCAATCGAAAATGGAATTCATCAATGAAACTCACTTCAGTGGTGCTGGAGGGAGAAGCGATGGGTAGTTTAAGGAAGTTTACACAAATCAGAGGATTGTGCTGTCATAATGCTCATAATAATAAACTAACCAAATAACAGTGGAAACCCCTTAGCAACCCAGCTACTGACCCAGGAGGAGTCGTTAAAAGCTTATCCATTTCAAACACCCATAAATGCTATGTCCAGATTCTGGTAATTTTCTGCTTTGGTCCGAAGTTTAGAGTTCAGGAGTTGTGTAATTGATTGTTTTTATATCTTTTCCTTCAAATTCAAATCTACAAATAATTTGAGTTTTTTTCTTTATTCTTATTAGAGCCTAGAGTTAAAGAGGGTTTAAATGTGTATCAGTGGAGAGATCTAAATTAGGCTGCTGTACCACACAGACTTTGGGGTAGTCTCCTAAGAGCCTCACCTCTTGGTAGTCATGTCTTGGTATAATACCTTCTTCTTGAGTATGGGGCAGGACTTGTTATTTGCTTCTAACCAAAAGATTATGGCAAATGTGATGGTATTGTCGCTCCAGTGATTATGTTGTGCTACATTTATGTGCCTTGCAAGCAGACTTGTTCTAAAGATTTTCCGTGATAGCTTGTAAGCAGCTAAGCTGAGAAAGCCCACATGGCAAGGAACTATGGTTGCCTCTGAGAACTGCAGTGGCCTCTAGGAAATATGGATGGTCTCTAGTAGTTGAGGGATGACCCCAGCTGATGGCCATCAAGAAGCTGGCTCCTTAGCCCTATATCCATAAGGAAATGAATTCTGTCAGTAACCCAAGTAAACTTGGAAGTAAATTCATTCCAAGTCTAGCCTCCAGATGAAATCGCAGCCCAACCGACACCTTGACTGCAGCCTGTGAGACTCTGAGCAGAAGACCCAGTTATGCAGTGCTGGCCTCTGACCCACAGAAGCTGTGAGGTAGTAAATGTGTGCTGTTTTAAGTTTATGGTAATTTGCTTTTCAACAATAGAAAAAAATAATACAGCTGCCTAAACTAAATAAATTAGATCAGGAGATATACCCCTGCCCTCATACCCCACCACCCCTCCTGAACACTTTAAATTTAGGCTTTATCAGGCTACATATTGCAACATTAGACAACTTGCTCTTCCCCAACCTGGAATGCTTGTTCACATCTCTGAACCTATGCTCATGAGGGCTCTTCTTACAGAGTTTCCCAAACGGGGGCACATTCCACTTGTCATGTTCAACATGGTAAGTAGATAGTTTAATGCATAGATATAGCAATAAATAAAATTGCATCACAACTTGGACTTTTTCTTTCCTTTTTCAATTTTCTGGTATCTTTTTTGCTACTGTCTTCAGTCAAGTCTCTATTTTGTTCCAGCATCTCAAATTAAATTCCTTTTTAAAAAAGGAGTATAGACCTGAAGAATAGTCATTTGTAGACCATAACAGCTACATGAAATGAACAATTTTATCTGTTTTCAATATATCTAATTATTAAATTCACTTTCTATTTGTGTCAAGTGAAACTCATTTATCACTTATGAAAGTCCTATAAAATTTTCTTTTTTAACACACATTTAAAAATTAATAAAATATGAATCTGAAAGAAAATATGAAGAAAATGATAACATGAGTATTAACATAAATCATGAATGTGATCCATAATGACTAAACTTTGGGAAACTTCTCCATTTGCTCTAAATCCTTTCTTCCTACTTCTCAAGGTCCAGCTCAAATATACCCTGCTCTGAAAAACCTTTCCTACCCTCCCATTCTCCCTTAATTAATTGCACCCTTAGTGTTTCTGTATAACTTAGCTCAGCATGTTATTAGAGCATGTTTTACATTGTAATGTATTCATTGAAAATGTTTCCCTTGATTGGTTATAAATTCTTGAAAGATAGGCTAATTTTTATGAATATTTTCAGCTTTTATCATGGAGTCTTGAACATGAGAGGAATGTGTGAATCATTTTTAATAAGATACTGCTATATCCAGAATACAATACTGGACAGTGTGATGCTTACATAGATAAATAAGACAACTTATTTGCAACTTATAACCTTAAAATAAATCACAAAAGGGAGTTTTATGCATAGACATAAAACACAAAAAAGACAAAATTAAATGAGTTTAAAATAGATTACAAAATAATATTCAAAATTATGAATTTCTGTTAATTTATTGTCTTTTTCTTCAATTTTTCCAATTAAAAACTTATTTTACTTTCCAAAATCTTTAGTTCCAAAACAAAAAGAAATAATTATATATCAGAAAAGTTCAGTGAGCAGACGAAGCTGTTTCCTTGTGCTAATCATTTCTTCTGTAATAAATTTAAAACTTTGAAAGCTTCATTAATTTTTAATTTAATTCATCAACCACTTATTGTATTCTTACTAGGTGTAAAAAAAGCACTTTAAACTATTAATGTATAATTTAGTAGTACTAGCTGATGAAGAATAGCTAATTGACATGGAAAAAGAATAAAGAAATAATATTAACCATTCTCCTTTTCTCTTAAAATCAATCTTAAAAGTTTAACATTTACCTAATGTGTTGATTTCACTCATTTTGAATATATTCTTTTGTCGTGTTTGACCAAAAAAAGTTTCTTCTTGGGGTAAGTAAACAACCTATAATGTGCAATAACAACAGCAAAGGCTTTTTTAACTATTCAGAATTTTTATCCACTTAATCTAATGATGTGTCTGTATAATGTCAACTGTTTGAATCAAATTTTATACAAATTTTAAATTTGTAAGGGGCAACAGTTTTCACTATTGGAAGAGTTATTTAAATAAATTAAATGTTCAAGTTATTCTAGACAGTAGATTCCTTTAGCTGCAATATGTGTCTGTGGAGGATAGATTATTTGTACATGTCATACAAACAGTAATAGGAGAGTAGAAAATCTGCTTATACACAAGTGTTTTAGTACAAAACATTCCAAACATAATGAAAGAAAAATACCCAAATTCCAGCTATATATTTTTTTTCACATTGAGGTCAAATATCCTGAATTTTTCTACTTTTCAACTTGAGGTTTGTGATCCTGAGATACAGTGAATTGGCTCTTCTGGTATTGAAAGGCAACACTGTAGTATTTCTGAAGTTATTTTCATTGCTTTAGAAAATTAATTCAAGAATTGCCATGCGATGATTGGTTTAGCGAAAACTTGCTTGAACTTGATAATATTATAGGGGGCATATTGATTTAATAGGCTGCCAATATTCTCTGGTATAAGAAATGGAAGGGGGGCTGCCATAGAAATAGTAATATTTAAAAGTTCTTAGCTTGAGCAAATAAATTAATTTATTACAGAGTTGCTCTGTGATGAGAAAGGGAATTCTTTCCTCTTAGTATTTTAGATCTATGTGGAGACAAAGGGCACAACAAGTGAGAAATGTGGTTCAATTGGCCCTGGAAGGGAGAAGTTATTTCATATGTCGGTAGAGGTTTAACTCATTTGCCATGCATTTCTTGTTATTGCATTTTAATTATCATGAGTACACATATGCTGACAGTGCATGAGATCATATTTGTTAAATGGACCTCAACTTCTGCAACACTCATCAGAAAGCCTCCAGGATTACCCATATATATGGTCTTTGTTGTGCTTACAAAATAAAGGACAGCTCTATTAGATAGTGTTTCAAGGATAAGGATATGAACCAAGAAAGTAAATTATAAAATTTTAAATAACTAGAAAGCAAGAAGAATTAAACAGTATCCTCAAAAGTAAAGCAGATATATTAAATTACTTTCAAGGAATACAAATCAGAATAGTCATTTGATGGTAGATATATTTACTATCTACACAAATTGATAAAAGCATCACACAATTTTTTAAAAAGCCATGCAGGATGTATAAATTCACTAAAATGATTTCAGTTGCTGAGAGTATTAGGCTGATGAGGTCAGCAGTTAGTGCCTCTCTGTTCCAAAGCCACATACAATTATCCCCAAGGGAAGCCAATGATTGACCTCAGTTGCTCAAAAGGGTGAGCAGGAAAGAAGGTAGAAAAAGGAGGATCCAAAACTGTACCCCACATCTGGAATAAACAACTTAAAAGAAATGCTCTATTAACGGGACCTGCCTAGTGTAGGCAATCAAATACATGTTCCTTGAATGTTGGGTTAGGAGAACTATGTTTATAGTTTGTTTTCATTCCCACTAAGAGTAATGCCATATAAAATGAATATGTTGAGTCAAAATTTTAATGGGAGCAGTGGTAGGGGTGGCCTATTTTTGTCGCTTTTTTTTTTTTTTTTTTAATGATTTATATGGCTGAACTCCTTGTTTCTATATTCCCCAGGAGAATCACTTAAGATTTATTGGTCCCAACCTTTATTTTATAAGATGGGTAAATTAAAAGTCAGACTTATTTCATAATAACTATATGCTAAGGGAGTGAAAATCAAATCCAAGATCACACTGATGGAAAAATTCATTGTTTGTTTGTTTTGTATTCTTTAAACTTGAGAGGACCAGAGATGACACTTAGGAACTTTTTATTATGAAATATTTTAGATATTCACAAAAGTACAAGTAGTGATTCAATATATATATATCTATATATCTATGTTCCTCCTACCTAATTAAGAAATAAAACATCACAAACACAGGTAAAGCCCTCCATGCTATGCCACACTCAACCTCCCCAGAGGAAACAGCTATCCTGAATTTGATATTTATTATTCCTATGCATTTGTTTACCTTCTCTATTACATGAATGTACTCTAAACAATAAATAAAAGTTTTATATATTTTACGTTTTTATAAAATTCTATATCATCCAATATTTTCTTTCTGCTGTTCCATTTTGTGCTCAATATTTTGTGTTTGTGTTATTCCTGATTTGCATAGCTGTAATTTACAATTAGATATCCCCAAATGCTTTTTCAGATTTAGTCTACATGCACCTGATCATGGACATTTCATCTATTTCCAGGTTTTGACTATGATACCCAAGTTCCAGGGTACGTTTGGGAACCATTCATATTGACCCATATTGTTTCATGTAACAGTAATTATTCATTTTCAATGCTGTATAGTCCTCTGTATGAAAGTACCACAAGTTATTTGAGAATTCTATTATTGATGGACCTTTGGGATGTTCCTTGTTTTATGGTATCATGAAAAGATGATTCTCTGAACATTTTTGGTACAGGCATGCATGGATGCTTTTCTCTTAGGTTTATGGAACTGCTAAGTAAAGGAATATGAGAAAGTTGAGTAGATACTGAGAGTTTTCCTAAGTAGTTTGTAGAGTGAGTTGCTACACAGTGCATCCTGGGAACACAGGCTCAGGCACAACAAAGACTTTCGGCAAATTACCCCTTTATTACTTATGCTTCACAAAGGGTCCAAGAGAACTGGGGGAAGAGATCCCATGGTGGCCAGTCCCCTGAGGAGGCCAGTGGCTTGGTTCAGTGTTGGTAGATGGTGTGAGAGACACCCGATTTGTCTGAGGGTGGGGTATTTATACACCCTAGGAGGAAGGTGAGCTGTTACTGAGAGTTCTCACCATGATAAGCAGCTGGGGCTGCTTGACCTGGTTTTAGATATAAGTATGGTCAGGCAATTCCATTAGACCACCAGGGGCTGCAGAATGGAAGCATAGTGAAACATCTACACACAATAAAAAAGGAGGCAGGGTAGGCAAGAGGGGAGAGTTGTACCAATTTACTCTCCATCAGCAGTATAAGGTAGGTCCTGTTGTTTCACGGCCTCTAATCTCTTGAGATCTTTAAAGTATTTTAGCCATTCTAGTGAGTATAGAGTGGTATAGTAATTAATTTAAATTGGCATTTCCATAATGACTAATAATACACGAGCACATATGTTTATTGGAAGCTTGGACATTCTCTTTTGAGACAGACTTTTATGAGTTTTTAACCATTTTTGATTGGAACGTATTTTGAAAACTAGAAGTTACATAATCTCCAATTTACACTTTGAGCTTTGCCTCAGTAAATGGAAGGTATTGAATTGACATATGATTATATACATTATATCAATTAAAAAAACATGCAAAAAACAAATGGCCTTGTGAGTTGGGGCCTATGTTTATAAAAAATACATTTATAGAAATGTGTGTGTCTATGCATGTATTTTTTCTTTCCTTTTATACACCAAATTAAAAGCCATCCAGTTGTTTCTGCCAGCACTTCCTTAGGCTAAGTCTCTGCAGGACACTTGCTACACAAGTGTCTTTCACTTTGATTAACCAGTAATGAAAAATTATTTTTATTATTTCTCACTTTCCTTCTTTATTTGCTGCTGTTTGAACTTGTTTGGTCCAAATGCTTATGATTTTAGGAACATTAATTCTCCTTCACATTTATAGTTATCTAAATTTAAACCAGTTTTTTCTGTCACACAAAGGACCTTTTTCTGTATGAAGTATTCATTGTTGATCCTCTAAACTGGGGTTGAAATAATTATAAGATTTGCTTTTTTTTTTTTTTTAAAGGGTGAAAGCAAATTTTATGTTTATGCTTGCTTTTCTATGCCAGCTCTGTGATGTAAGGTGTATGATGAAGATGAATAAGGAAGATCTTTGCCCACACCTCTGACAGTTATATCACAAATGCTCTTGCAATATATGTAATTTTTCTGAACAAAATGACACTATCAACAATCCTTTCTGGAATCTGAATCCTCCTCATTTTCAGGTTTATTTTAAATGACTAATTTTATCCTGTTTTTCATAGAATTTCACAATTGTGCGTAATCTTAGAGATTAGGGGGTTGACTCTTCTGTATTTCTTAGCACTTTATCTGTTGAATTGTTTCAGAAATGGAAAGCACTGTACCTCTTGAGGCCTTTCATTTCAATCTTGAATAAGTTAAATTAAATATGTAACTTGGAAGTCAATCAAGGTACTCTGTCCTTTGATAACTACATTTTAGAAAAAGAGAAGGTGTTGCAACCTTCCCAAATGCTCAAGGGACTTGGAACAGGTTACTCAGTGGGATGCAGGATGCAGGAATTAGTTTCCGGCTTTATCGGTTCTCTCTGGATTGATGCTATGTCTTTGCTAATTGGATTAATTTCTGAAGTTTGTTCTGCGTGTGTTATTTCTGCTCCATGCATGGAACTCAACACTTATGTTGATGTCCATAAGGACTTGACACTCACACAAGCTTCTGTGCGTTATCAGAGTTTTACTAAAGCTTTGTCGAGCTGGAGGGGTTTTACAACAGATAGAAGTACTTGTGAGGATGCAAAGGAACTTCTTCCTTAATCTCATGATAATTCAAAGGCAATGTCAATGTGCTTGAAAACTATACATAATTCTCACAAGCGTGAAATATCTTTTTTAGATCAACTTTCCTTGTTAGTTAATCCAGGGCGCCCAGCCCTTTTCTTCTGAGGGGTGCAGCTGCCTAGGTATGATGGAGATTAATCACAAGCTTACGTCAAACTCATTCATGACAAATGAGAGTGCCAAGGCATACCTTTGGGGAAGCTTGCATCAGTTCATAAGCTAGTTACTTAGCAGGTCAGAGGCAATGGAATGTAGTGACAGAAATAAGAATTGGGAGCTCTGCTTCTTTTGTTCAAATCCTGGCTCTGCCAATTGCTAGCAAGTTATTTAACCTGTCTCTATCTTTTTTTCCTCATCTACAAAACTGGGATGATAATTATAATACTTAGCTTGTGGAGTTCTTGCAAGGAGTAAATGAGTGAATGCATATAAGACAAACATAAAATTAGCTGGCACATAGTAAGCTCTAAAAATCATTAGCTATTATTATTTTTTAACCTTGAGGCCCAGTCATTCCTTATATTGCTTGATCAGTTAATGACAGATGCGATTTGCAACATACCCCCTTACTGTTGGATATATATAACTACAGTTGATATCAAGTTTTTCATAGGCAAAAGATGCTTGTGAGGGGGGAAGAGTAGGAAACAGCTGCTTTTTCTGAGCTGCTATCTGCTTAACCAGCCTTGTATTCCCTTTTTTAAAATATTTATTTATTTATTTTTAACATTAAGGCATGCAAACTTTGCTGCAATTTATCTTGATGATCAGAAGCTCATTGATTTCCAGTTTGATTTTATGGACAGTTCAGTATTTGCTTGGTGATATTTATGACTTCTTTTTTTAACTATTTTAATGAACTATTATATTTACTTGCAATGCACTTATTGCTAAACATCTTGATGATTAAAATTCCTGAAGGAAAATAACGTTGTTATTATTATTCAAAATTTTCTAGTACCTACCCTGCTTTGTATTTCTATTGAAACAATTTTTAGTGACATCTTTGTAACCTGAGGCTTTTTAAATGCAAATAACATACTAGAAATTTAATCACTGGTATTGTGGTAATTGTAACTTTTAACCATTAACTCCATTTCTATGATTATTAGTAAGTCAGAATAAGTGTGACATCCCTCTTTATATAAAGAATTACTGTTATATAAAGGCACTTACCTCCACACTGAAATGCAAGTTGTTAATAATAGGGTGGCATATGGGAATGAAGCAGGCTAGTAAAATAGGGAATCAATAGATGGATCTGGAACCTGGCAATAAGTCCACGTGGACACCAATACCCCAAGATGGCTGCTGGAAGACCCTCCCGAGATTTCCGCCACCCAGAATGAGATTCCCAGAGATTATCTGATATTCTCCAGGGACTTATCATTGGCCCCACCTGGGGGATTGATGGGTGGGGCAATCAATCAAAACAGTGAACACCTGGGACTCCTCCCATACCATTAGCAAAGGGGTGGAATAATTAACAGTTTAAAAAGCAGGTGCAAAGATCAAATTGCTCTCCTGCTCCTACTCTTGCTTCCTGCCCCTGCTTCTCTCGGCCCTCGTGGCTTCTGTGCCCTGCTCTCACCGTGTCCCCCCTGCACAGATCAACACGCAAGTAAAACCTGGGCATTTACAATCTATAATGGGAAATTGTAGTCTATAAATCAGTCCTCTTTATCACTCTTCTGCCCCTTACCCTCTACCGGGGACCCATGATCTGTTATTTTCTCCCATTTCTCTTCCCTCACTACTTTAATAAACTACTGGCCTAACTAACACGACGTGCTCTAAAATTCATTTCTGCAGCATACGTCAAGAACCTAGATTAAATCCAGTAACGGGAACACTGTATTTTATGTACAATTTTTCTGTTAAACCCACAACTTCTTTAATTAAAAAAAAAAAATAGCCATGCAAAAGGCCTTGTACATATTACTTCATAAATGTAATTTTCTAGTGGCTATTCCTCATGTTTTCAGCCTCCCCACCACCTTTACCTCTTCTATTTAAGGTAAGGAAATCCCTGCATTCTGATCCCACTTATCCAAGTAAAAGCCAGAGAGCTTACTTTGCCATCCTCCTTTGAATCTGGGCATGATTCAGGCTCCACCAACCCCACATGTATATCCATATCAAGGCTTCTGTTTGGCAGTGAGTGACTGGGGTGGCAGGTATGGAGTTGGTGGCTGGGTGAGTATGGCGATGGAACTGTACTGCTCTGAGGCATCAGTTCCCAGCTGTCCCTCATGTTTGCTCTGGGGTTGCTGCTTTCAGCTGTGAGAGAGGCCATCCTACAATGAATGCGGGGTTTTTGCTACCTGCCAACACCCCACCTGGTAAGATTCTGAGTTACCTAATATCCTTTTATAGACTCTTCAATTCCCTTGTTTGTAACTCAGAACTGATAACAATGTTGAGTAAATAAATCCCACCAAGTCTCATCTTCTCCAGAAAACAAACAAAGCAGTCCAAATTCCCTCAGACATTCCTCGTTTTTAAAGAAGTAGCTAGATTTTGCCCAGATAACCAAAATATAGGGAACCAAATTTTAAATGATTGTAAGATAGAGGGAAGTTTTAAAATACCAAGGTCCTAGATAGACATGAATTATTTAGACTAGTTTTATTTGAGCTATGGTGTTAATGGCAAAGGCATTTTGAGGTCAAACTTAGGGCTGCTTATCCAAGGGCCAAAATTACTAATTATGTCTCTGCTGATGTTCTCTCAACTTCTTTAGTGCTTTCCTCTGAATGTATGTAAACTTGCCACTGTTCTTCTTAAAGTATTGTCCAGAACCAAAAGAAACATGCCAGGCAAAGTAGGAAGGAATTATTATCTCCCTTATACAGCACACTATACTTTCCATCAGTGTAGTCCAAATTCACATTGGCTTTGTCAGTAGACTTAGGTTGATCAATGGTTGAAGATAAAATAGTAAAACTATAGGCGTATTCTATACCCCAATCCCTGCAGGATAGAAACTCTTTGCTTCACAGCAAATGATGCAAAGTGTTCATTCACAGGTAGATTAAGCATGTTATGCAATACACAATAGATTTTAAGCTATAAATTCTAGTTTGAATGGTTCTAGACTTTTGATTCCATGTAAATGTAATAATAGTAATGTAAGATTTTACTTGTTGAGGATATTTTTGTGTATTCAAAAATGGTATTAGAATAAAATATTTGCAAATTTCCTCAGCTATATGGACAATGTAATACTATATTTAAAACAGATTTTGAGTCCCTAATGACACATACTTGAGAATTTATAAGAAGTGTTTCATTTTTTCACTGTTTTTCCCATTGCATATTGTCATGCAAATATACATATGTTTGAAGCATAATTTAGATCAATAGGTTGATGAAAATGAAGAAATATTGATTAAGAACTTGCAAAAATCAATTAGATATTGACGGAAAGTTAGATAATGCAAACTAAACCTTGTAGCTTCTGAGAAAATATGAAAGGTCACAAACCTTGGATGTTGAAATGACAAAAAGAAATGTTTATGATGGCTTGTCCATGAATTTCTATGATGGTTATATCATCTACTGATTCAGGGATGAGGTTGGAAGTGAAAGGAAAACAATGGGGGTTTGATGAGAGTATGCCATGTTAACATATATTAATTTCATTTACTACCTCACTAACATGTCCGTAGTTTTGCTTCATTTTTAATAGCATCTGTTCCTAAATGTAAAAGTCCAGCATTTCTAGGTGGTAGGCAAGGTAATGGGAAATAACTGAAAAATGATCTGAATCCAGAAAGGGTTTATAAAGTTACACAAGTCAGAAACATATGGCTGGGTTAGTAAAAGTCTGATGTTCATTGAAGCATCAGGGACCCTGTGTGCACTTCTCCCCCTCTGAGGGGTTTATTCTCCTGGCTTGAAAGGCTTGTCATTTCAAGATTGAGACATATTTAAAGTTTATCAGAGCATGACCTTTTAAAAAATCATGATCAACTCAGGAGAATATTGAAAGCATAAAGAAAGACTTGAGAACAATTTCAATGCTTTTACTTAAAATATCTTTTTTAAACTGCCATGTAGAACATTCTGGTAACATATTTTCACAGTAAAGTTTAGGGAATTTGAAATCTCCCTAGTTTGGGATGTGGTTCGTAAGTGCTTTTTTTTTTTTTTTCTTCTCTCTGTCTCTCTAGCAGCAAATTTAAACTATCGCTAATGGAGAATCAATTTGGAAATTAAATTAACTTCACACTTCTTTTTAAAATAAAATTTGAAAAAGTTTAGTATTTCTGCAAAATTAATCTCCTATTAGTTTAACTTTTCTCTAATGGATGAATACAATTTATGACCAAAGAGGTATTTAGCTCTCTGGCTTTTGTTTGCCTTAAATTTATATAAACTTGAAATACAATCTTCTTGACAAATGAGGTTACTAGAAACTAAATGTGAATTCTTACTTGCTACCACAGTGGTGACATGAAGAATCACAGCCTTTAGCTCAGGGCTACTAAGCTCTTAATAATGAGAGAAAGGTCTTCCATCTTCACCTACGGTAGAGCCACAATTACAATGAACAAAAAATAGCTGCCAAGGCTTCTCCAAAAAATATTCATGACAGTGAGAAAAATATTGATTTTAAATGCCAAGAAATGAAATATCTTCTAAAGTGTTCATTTTCATCCAACTACTATTTTCTAAAAGAAACTGAATGGACTGTAAAGTATTTCATAGTGCTATTTCACATCTAACACTTTTTTAAAGGAAAAAAAAACAAAGCAGGGGCTATCAATTTCTCTCCCTCCTTCCCTCTCTCTCACTCTCTTAAAAAAAATGACAAAAAGCACCTCATATCATGTAATAATATGTAGGAGAAAAACGAATTACAAGAGAACAAACATGTGTTTAATAGATTTTTTTTTTTTAAATTATTTTAAGCAGAGTGTTACAAGCCTAGTGTTTAAAGGGTGAATTATTTGGGGGGATGTAATCCTTGATGAGGGCCTCACATTATGTCTCCACCCCCTTGTTGAAGGGCACAAGTTTCTCTTTCATATTGTATCAAGTTAATTAAATAATATGAGTATATGATTCCCATATTACTAATAATCTACCTTTAGACCCAGTTGGGTTTATTTCTTTCCACAGCTTTATATATGAATGATGCAATTATCTATGACTAGAATTTGAGCAAATTGTCATCTTTTTGCAAGTGACATCTTTTTAAAGGTAAAACAGAAATTGAGTTGTTTAAAAATTGCATTTGACTCCTCTTGTATATCACTTCAAATCTTCTTGGTTCCAACTTTAGCCATTGCAGTGGTGACCAGTTGTGCACAAACTTCAACCAGTTTCTAACATGTGTAACCTGAGACGACATTGCCGCACACTCTGCAGCCATAGTTCTTGCTTCCTATCCCAGGTTTCTCTGACATTGCCTCCTGGGGTGTGTTGAAGATCCCAGTCGGCATGCATCCATATGGAAGTGTGAGGGTATTAGATAATGTTTACTGCTTTTGTTTCCTGTTGGATGGTTTGGAGATGCTTTTCCTAAAAGTTGCTGAGAAGATCCAGGTGAGATTATGCACCAGTAGCCAGTAGTTGTGGCAATGCAATAATGCATTTTTGATTCACTTTCCCTCCTTCTGTTTTACTTCCCCTCCACTCCCCCTTCCTTTGGCCTGTTATTCATTATGAAGCTACCTGCACAAAGCCTTTTTGTAGCCTCTGCCCTTGGTGGATTCCCAGGTAAGACAAGCTGACTCTAAATTAGTAATGAATTTTTCAGCATTCAAGTCCATGCACAGATAGTCAATCACTAGACAGTAATACGTTCCAGAAATTACTATAACAAACAATTTCTGTAACACTGGGATGGAATTAATTTCACTGGGATGACTGACTACTTTATTCACAGCACCCCCAGCTGTATCTCCATGACAGTCACAGCACTGATGGACAAGAAGGCTCTTACATGTGGACTGGATAATGCCCCAGAAGGCAGAGAACACCAGAGAGCCATCTTTCCTATTGAACCCCAACAGCTACATGCCAAAGAACTGTCCAAAAACTACTGTTTCTGCCATGATTATATACCTAGCTTTAATTTGTGCAAAATTTTCAGCAGTAAAAATAATTTATAGTTTGCACATACAGCCTACAGAGAGACTATATAATTCTAAAGGATATAACAGAGCACATATAAATTATAAAATACTTTACAGTTGAATAGTAAATGAACTTTCAGAAGGCTAGAGAATTTATTTTGTAAATTTTTGGTAGTTTTTAATTTCCCTCACCCTAGTTTCCATATTATTAAAGTTTTGGTTTTACATCTGTGGTTGTAATCCCAAATATTTTTCTTATATATGGTGCTGTTTTTTTGTATTTATTGCAATTTTAAATGGATCAAAATATAGAAAACAAGTTAAGCAAAGAGTAAAAGCACTTTACATATATTAAATAGAACTCTAATTTCAGAAGAAAGTATTTGCAAGTGAAATTTTTAGGCTAAGAGGAAGAATTACTCTTTACAATTAGAATGGCATTGTGGAAATTTTGTAAAGAAACAAAACAATTATGATTTTGCCTGAATTTTTATTTAGGTCATCTTAATAGATGCGGTCCCCAAATTTCCCCCAATGGAATACTTTTTAATCCAAATCAAAATGTTGAAATGTTATATCAAGATTTGCATTCAATTCATGTAAAGCAATTGAGCATAAGTGAAATGCAACTCTAAAACTCATACGCTAACTTTAATATATAGAATCGTAGATATTATCAGCCTTAGATTTAATAATCAGAGTGAACTAAATATTCTAATGTGTTAAAAGTCAGATCTAATTTTAAGGCGATGGAGACCCCTTCCCTTCCATACATATACATAAAATATTCTCCTTATCTAAGGTTCTTTGCC
Source organism: Cabassous unicinctus (assembly GCA_029593785.1). Lineage (NCBI taxonomy): Eukaryota > Metazoa > Chordata > Mammalia > Cingulata > Chlamyphoridae > Cabassous > Cabassous unicinctus. The sequence goes on from JAQZBX010002165.1 coordinate 27,225, forward strand.
TTGCAGAGTTGAGGTAAGAAATCAATATATTTAATATGGAAAAAGATCTAAGTATTGTGTGTGGCACATATTTTTGTAAATAATAATTATAATTATTTTCAGTATCATCATTTCTTTCCCTCTGAAAAAATGCAGCTAGGAAGGATGTTATTTGCATATTTGATGCCTCGGCTTTACTAAGGATAAACTGAAATCCTTTTATTTCACATCCCCTGATAACGCAGTTGAGTAGAGTGTAATATAATGAGGATGTCTCTTTTTCAAATGTGCTGTGAAGTTGTGTCTACAGCATTGGTGGGAAGGTTTACTGCCTCTGGATAGCAGGCACAGCAGAACTGCAGGGGCTCCACATACGTGTGAAACTCTGAGCTGTGGGCTGTGTTTTCATTAAGTGCAGTTTGCTTTCCTGCTGCTTTTCTTTCCTTACTCCACCCTGAAAAGCACAGGCCTCTTTAGCAAAATTAAGCAAAAGCAGAGTGATCTCTCTTTGGGCAGTAATTGTGTGAAATAGATTAAGAAATAAACTTGCTCATGCCAGCAGGCAGCAAGTAAAAACCGACACATGTTTTCACAGACTCAAATCACAGAACAAAGGCGGTGTATAATGTGAGTTGTCATTATTTCTCTTTACCCACAAAGGTTGGGGGAGCGGAAGCAAGGAAGAATTCTAAAATACCTAAAAGGAATATAGGGAAAAAGGATAGTTTGAAGAATAGATGTTTTCCTGTCACAGTCACAACAATAATTCCAATTAAATGCATAGGAAAAGTTTTATCACCAAGCTATTATTGCAGTTCTTCTCTGGCAAATCATGTTAATTGTCTAGACTATGCCTCATGAAAACCTTTAATGAAGGTGTGGATGGCTCATTTTTCCTCTCCTCTTCTTCCATCTCTATGACCAGATCTTTTTTCCCAGAGAACTGTTGTCCCAGGCTTAAACAAAAATGGGTTACTGTAGACCAGAATACAGTTACATTTTCCCAGTTTACCTCAGCTTTTTATGTTTAGAGGCTGATTAGGGAGGGAAAAGAGTAAAAGCATGAAGCAGATGTGTTGAGCCAGTGTGAGACTTTGTAGTGTACAAAGCCACCTTCCTGTGCTCACTTCAGCAAAGTGAAAGCAGACCAAAGATCCCACACCTGAAAAGGTGTGTGCAGGAGCAGAAACCTCTGGCCAGTGCAGGCCACCAGTATCCTAAATAATTATTCAATTTGGTGTTTGAAAAAAGTTAACTGATATAGTGATTCATGGGGAAAATGCAATTATTGTAACTTATGGACTATAATTAACAGCAATATTGTAATATTCTTGCATCAAGGTCAGAGAAGGTACTATATCAATGCTAAGAGTAAAAAATTGGGGCATATGGTATTTTTTTTTTTTTTTGAACTAAGGAAAATGTTCAAAGGTTTACTGAGGCGATGACTGCATAACTCTGTGATGAAAGTGAAAGCCACTGAGTGTACACTTTGGATAGACTGTACGAGGCATGGGATTATATAAAACAGTGAACCACTTGGTGGAAGATGGACTGTGGTTAACAGTACAAACAGTGTTATCTCATGAACTATAACAAATATACAATACCGATACATAGTGTTAATAATACAGGATGTGTGGAAAAAAAATACCAAGTGTACGCTATGGACCATTGTTAGTGGTAATAGTCAGATCATGTTCTTTCATAATCTATAACAAAAGTTCCACCACAATATAAGGTGTTGGTGGAGGGGTAATGTACAGGAATTCCACATGTTATGCATGATTGTTTGGTAAGCTCACAGCTTCTCTAATAAATCTAAAAAAAAAAACACAAAAAAAGTTAACTGAGAGTGTGTTGAATCTTCTTGACTGTCCCTGAGTGAGCATAGATTTGTCCCTTTGGGGAAATCCTTACAACACTATTAAGAGGGGAGGATGTCTGAGTTAGAATGACGTCTATTTTTTGATAACTATTTTTTCATCTTAGAAAGAGAAGGGGGGGATCATCCTGCAAGGAGACTAAATAATGCCGTTGCTGAGGGTGTGCTGTGCACCAGAAAGGCGCCAGAGTACTTGAGAGAATGAGCTGCATGCTGAAGGTGTGAGAGACTGTGGGTGGAGGGGTAGGAGCTACAGGAACTGCAAGGGCTGCAGGGGGAATCGTACTTGTCAGCCAATTCAGGAGGACATTCCTGTGGATGTTTAGGTGGCACCATAACAGAGAGAGGATACTTATTTACCTGAAGTGTGTGGGGCTGCAGTGAAAAGACACCAGGTGAACCAGCTAAAGGCAGTGAAGCCCTCTGCTGCCAGCGATGTCGGCATCAGGGCAATCAGCATAGGGAGGAAGCCGTGACTTTGGGGACCAGGGCAGTCCAGGGACTGCTCCAGGCACCAGGGAGAACATAGAGCTTGACTCTAATTTTGTGTGGTACTGATTCCCAAAGGCCTTTTGGAAATTTGTGGGGGCAAGTTTGTTTGTCACTGGTTTGGAGAAAAGACAGCCAATTAGTGGGAGTGACCCTGCACTGCTCACAACCCAGCACTGCCCAGGAAAAATAGCACGACGGATAATTGTCCCAATTTTTGCAGGACTTTGAAATGTCCCATCAGATAATTTTGTGAATGACAAACCTATTTTAATTTTCTCAGTCTAGAACATAATTTTTAAATAAATATACTCATCAGGTATTTTTGCAGGCTTAAAATATATATTGACATTTCCAGGAATGGGAGCACTGTGTAACTCTAGAGAAGATTGCACTCTATTTAGTTCAGTACTTTAACAAGAATTATTTATCCTATGATAGAAAATCACACCACCAATACTCTTGCTGTAGTGAAATTTGAGTGGCCAATAAAACACACTTGAATCAGTATGCTTTTGTAGCTATTTCATTCAAGGCATTTTTAATGGATGCTAACATATAAGTACTTCATTTTATTTCCTAATGTAGTTATCTTCAAGCCTGTATATGTAAACTATATATTCCTTTATGATAATGTGCATTCCTCTTATTCCTATTTTACATGTGACAGCATTATATTAACAGCTTCGAAACTGAATATACTGGTAAATTATATTTATTATCTATGATATCTGTAATATTAGAAAACACTCCTTGGGAGGCATTGGGAAACAAGAGCATTTTGAAACTTTAATTTCTGTTTTTTTTTTTCTATTACAAAGGCCCATAATTAGTGTGGTAGATTGAATTGCATACATAATTAGTGTGGTGGATTGAATTGTGTACATAATTAGTGTGGTGGATTGAACCCATCCAGTGTGAGCATGTTCTTGGTCTTGGTCTGCATTCTGGTGGGTATTGGACCCTTTGAAACTAAGATCTCTTCAAGATGTCACTTCACTTAAGGTATGATCCAATGGAATCAGGTTGGGTTTTAATCTGTAATATGGGAGTCCTTTATAAGGATGAAACTCAGACAGAGAGAAATAAAGAGAAAGAGAGAGAGAGAGAGAAGCCATGGGGAGAAGCCAGAGTTGGAAATCAATGGAACCTGGAAGAGAAAGGAAAAGACACTAAATTTCTATTTGACAGAAAAACCAAAGAACCCCAAGATGGCTAGCCAGCCACAAGATACCAACTCTATGAGAAAGCAAGCCTTTTAGCCATGAAACCATGAGCCAATAAATTCCTATTAAGTCAACCCATTATCTGAAATTTGTTTTAGCAGCCAGAAAACGAATATAAGCAGTGACTTCACAATGTTTTTATTTGTTTTACCAGGTGAGTTTTGATTTGTGGAATTTCTTGTAGTTTTGTCTCTTATAGGTGAAAGCTACCTCTATTTTGGAGAATTCATCAGGATATGCCTTTTAGTGACACACAAGAAAGACAAACACCAATGCAGTTTTTCTGAAAGGAAAATGTACATTTCCTTTACATTTGAATTCAGGTACTGTAACATGGGGGATTGAGTTGTTTGATAATGCAAATTGGAGGTACATTATCTACTGTGACTTTGAAGATAGGAAAGAAATTATTTTCCTAAACCTGATATTTATGCGAGATCTGTGGTTCTCTGATGTGGGGTTATCAATGATGGAGTCGCTACTACTTTAGGCAATGCATAGTGGATTATTGTGGCAGCCTTTGCCACCCACAACCCCAGTCAGCGCCTGCAGGTCTCCCCTGCCCCGGTAACAGATGGCTCAAAACCCCCACCCCGTCCCTAATCCAACAGGATGTACTAATCAAAACCAACCATGAGGAAATCACAAGATTATCAAATGTCCTGTTTGACATTCCAGCACCTCCATCTCCCCCTCCCCAAGACCTCTTCCCAAAAGGGCAAAAGTCAGTAATCTTCCACCCCATATCTGCGTGCCACATCTACGTGCCCCTTCTGTAAACACACCCAGTTACACCAGCTCAAAAGAAGCCATCCCAAACCTGGGCAGGCAGACTAAGGTCTCACTTCTGGTCCCCACCATGCCGGTGATCTAATAAAGTTCTCTGCTTGAATTTTGGTCTTTCTCCAAGCCTCACTGGACCGGGACTAACAGCCTTCCTGAGCCTTGGATCTTAATTTTTACTTTTCATAATTCAAGAGAAAGGTCTTGGAATCATATTAAATTCAGCATTAAGAGAGACAAGACTAACTCTTATATAGCCAATATGTTCCCAATATAGTGAAATGGGACATATTGGTTACATAACATGCGCTTTATTGGCTACTTTATATTAAAAAAAAAAAAAAAGGTTTTGTTTGGGTGACTCATGCTGGCTCACATTCTCTGGAGAAGGTATTTTTAAATTGTTTCATTGGCTTATTTATTTACATTGTTGAGAACAGTTTAGGAAGTATGATATCATAATAGCATAATCGAGAGTCTGGACCTTGGGTATCTGACATATTTTCTATATATTTTCAGTTGGTGTGAGTAGCAGCAGAAATGGCCTGTTTATATCAATCAAACCATTTATATCTTTCCTATCCATCGTGTGAACTGAACTCTAACCGAAGGATGGACTGAGGACAGAGGATCCTGATAGGATGTGGTGGGATCAGAAAGACTAGAGCAGAATTAGAACAGAATGCTAAGAAAGTAATTGCATGGTCCATACCCAGAGCCCATTTGGAATATCTTGTGACTGAGAGAGTTTTTAATGAGCCTCACTGAAGGTAGGATGTTGGATTGGGCATTTTATATATTCTTTTTGCCCAGCCTCAAATGAAAACAAACCATAACACAAAATCCCACACTCACGTGTTCTTATATTTACTTTTTATTCTGCATTTATTTTCCATATGCTAAGTTCACACCTACATTTTCACTCAAGAGACAAGAATTTGAATGATGGGTCATTCAAAATAAAAAAAGGAAAGAGTTTTACACAAAATAGAAAAAAAAAGCCTAAACCTTCTAATCACTGTCTGATTTAGTTTGCTTGTCTTTTAGTTAAGGATAGTGATTTCCTTTGGGTGTGCATATGAGGCTTACTTAATACAAGCATAGATATAGTGCCACCATTTTTTAGGCTTACAGAGTCTCTGATATCGTCAACAAAACAAACAAAAGCACATAAAGCCTGAAAGAAATCTCTGGAGACAAAAGCTGGCATGAAGTACTCATGCAATTGGCCAATAATGTACATTCTATTTAACCAATAAGCTCCATATCACTGTTTTTGGATATACTGATTTCACAATATATAGCTCTGTTTCTCATAATGTTAATTAAAGTAACAACAATTTCCTTTCTCTAGAATTGTAGGAAGTAAAAGACATAATCATGTTGATATCCTGATCATTTTAAAAAGACAACCAACCACTCGATTCAGAAAAGGTAAACCACAACCTAAGAAAATTCTTATTCCTGAACTAGAAAGAAACATTTGAAAGCTTTTCCTGGGCAGATCAATAGCTGTAATAGGGAAAGCAAAAGAGGAGTACATGGTGATAATTAAGAGTTCATAATGTAGTATCTACATGCTTACCCCCATGTTTACAGGTGTCCATCCACTCTGATCGAGCACAAACATATTCGTATATACATATGGGCACATGAGTATAAATGCTAGTGCACACAAACTTATATGTATTTAGTTATAGGCAACTAAACATGGAGCAAGCTAATCTACAGTGAGATAGATAAGTGAAGAAGGTATATGTCAATTAGAAAGAAAGATGTTTGAGACTAGTAGTTAGATAAAATTGGTGGCTTTAAAACATGCCCACCAACATTTGACCTTTCCTGTCAAGAGGAAAATCCAATCTCTTCACCTTAAAAACGAGTGGCCTTATAAACTTCTATATGAAGAACAAAATGCAGGGCAAATGACACTACATGACTTCTGAGACTAGGTTAGAAAAGGCAGTGCAGCTTCAGCCTGGGTCCTACTTGGAACGTCCTCCATGCCGTGAAGAAGTCCAGTCCACGTGGAGAGGCCATGTGAAGGTGTTCTGGCCGACATCCTGAACACTGAAGTCCTGGTGGACAGACAGCATCCTTCACCAGACATGTGAGTGAGGAAGCTGTCAAAATAACTCCAGCCCCACCATCTAAGAAAAAATAAACACAAAAACAAAACTACAACAAAGACTCTGAGTGACAACTAACTAGCTGAGACATGTTAACTCCCAGAACCAGGAGAGATGATAGTAATAAAAGATCATCATTTTTTATGCCATTAAATTTGAGATAGGCAGCTATAGGTTACCAGAATAGTAAGTGAAGGTGACTAAAACAGAGTATGTAAAGGAGAGTGATTGGCAAAGGCTAGAAATAAGGTTAATTTTAAGCAGCCTATCATTGCTCCATATTTGCTTTCCCTGAAATAGAAGAAAAGATGATTTTTAAATCATTGTTTACTTATCTTGTTTTTTTTTTCTCCATTGAGTAACAAGGGTTTCAAATAAAAAATGAAATTTTTTCAGAAATTTTTATGAAAAAGAGAGATCATGGAGATTTTTATAACATAACATACAGAGACTAACTTTTTTGATTACTCAGTTGTTGAGCAGTATTTCCTAGCTTTGGAATAAGATTATTGCTTTGTATTTAATTAATAAGCACATCTCATAAAGATATGACATGTACTATAACTAACCCTAATTATTTTTATTCATTCATTAATCAAAATTTATTAAGCATCTACTAAGTGCTGGATAGTCTGCTAGAGATATAACAGTGAGTAAGATATGTTCTTATTCTCAAGGTGTTTGTAAGAGAGCCTTATGGGAGAGACAAACAAGTAAATGAGTGTTTATGACACACTATGGTGAGTCTTACTGGGTAAGTACAGGATCTATTATATCCTCTAGAGACAATTCATCGGCCCTTGAGAAAATTAAGGAAGTTGTCAGGAAAAGATTCCTAGAGGGAGTTATGGCTCCATTAACACATAAAGGAGAACTAAGAGGTTGGGGAGGAGGGTTACCCATGTCTACAGGTATCCAGGCAGGGGGCACAGGATGTGCATAGATCTGGAAGCAAGAATACATATAAATTCTGGGAAGTGCAGGAGTTTCAGTATGGTTGGGGCAGAGATTACAAGCCAGAGAGGCAATAAGACAAATAGCCAGGGGACTTCTCAGTCATGCTACTAATTTTGAGCTTTATCCTGAGGGCCTTGGGGAACCATTGAATGTTTTCAAGCAAGGAAGAGACATGATAAAATTTGATTGCAATGTGGAAAATATATTTGAAAGAGGAAAGACTTGATCTGGCAAATCAATTAGGACATTGTTGCATCAAATCAGGTGAGAGAAGACAGAGGCTGGAGCCCGGTAATGATATAGAAAGAATCACATGTGGGGTGACAACAGAATTATTTTTAATTTGCAGCCTATGGATCTCTGCATGAAGTCCATTTAGACCCAGATGAAACAGACTGCAAGTTGGTAATCTAATTTAAGGAGGGACATATCCAGGGTGTGTATTTTAAAGTGCCAATGTCTATCCAGAAAGTTATACCCATGTGGCATTCTGGATCAAATGCCATATGTGTTGTAAAAGTAGACAGGTGCTTTGATAAGCTAGCAACAGATTTCAAGCACAAAAATTCCCTTTCAATGAGAAATCTCTACCATACCACAACTCATAGGAAAACAGAGATTGGTGTGTGTATGTGTGTCTGTGTGTGTGTGTGTCAAATGAATATTCATGCCTCAGGAGTCACTTTAACATTTTTACAGTCTGACCTTGAATGAAGGGGTCAGAGCACTACTCATTAAAAAAATGATAACCCTTTCCATCTGAGCCTACTTGGTATTGCAAATTGGAATTTGTTCAGCCCCTTTTGAGAATGATCCCTCAAATTAGGACAGTACTAGGTGTTAACAATGCCAGTGCACTTAACACCTATAGATACAGGGATTTATTTTTAAGCATCACTTATGTGTAAGTATATACATGTGTATATGATGTAAATACATTTTAAAATTATATTAAGACACATATGCATATTTATAGATGCATAAATACAGAGGAGTAAACTGAATCACTGAAGAACAGAATCTGCTTCTAATGCATTCCATATACATTCAACCAGGAATTAAAGTGATTCTTTGTCAACAGAGTGGCTGGTATCATAGGACAATGTCTTTCTTCTACTCTTACCAGAACAAATTAACATTACGGTGGGGAGAAAAAAAAAGTTGGTTTGCAGTAATCCCTACAATAAATAACCATAGTGCTGCACTTAGCTGTAGCTATTGTCGTTGAACCAAGAATGCTTTAATTTAAATCATTTATGCTAATTATCAAAATTGCAAAAAAATCCTTAGGAGTAAGTATTTACAGAAATTCAAAAGAGAAATTTAATGATGCTATAGTTTCCATATTTGTATTCTTCATTTCTCTATGTTTAAATGTTGTTATGAACAGAGATTATTAGTGTAGGTTTTGGAAAGAAAAGTCAGGATGATCACGGACAGGTGATCTGTGTGTTGGGGTCAAGAGTAAATATTCAGTATGACTAGAGAGTAGAACCTTATTGTTTTGTAAGTCATTTCACTTGTTTTAGTCTTTTAGCTTCAAGCTATGTTTTAAGTAAGCCCAACCTGGAAGGAAAGCAAGCAAGAAACAAAATATGGACCACTTGCTATTTGCCAGACACTGTCACACTGTCTCATTTAGACATAACAATGACACTGTGAGTTGGTTAGGATTAACATAATTTTCCAATGAGCAACCTTAGGCTCTGAGAGCTTAGCCATCTAGGGCCTCTGGCCAGTACATTCTAGAGGTGGGATTCAAGCAAGATCTGTCCAGTTAGATCCCACAGCCTCCGTGGGAATATCAGCCACATCTCACTGCTCACCTCTCCAATCTCACTCAGTTGCCAAGGATTTCATCTTTCTAGTGTAAGGTACAAATGTAAGGCAAGATTCAAATAATCAGAATATGAATTTTGCAATTCCAAAATTAGTTTTTGAAATACAAGAGAACATGGAGATCATCTAGTCCAAAGGCCATCGTTTTCAGAGGAAGAAAATGAAAATCAAGAGGTTGATCAACTGATTCAGTGTTATTCCTATTGTTAGAGGTAGACTTGGGCCTAGAATACACATCTCTTGAGACATGCTGGAAACTAATTTTCTGTGACATAAATCCTAATAAACAAATACCTAATGGTCATGAGGTAAAGTGTGTATCCAAACCAAACATGTCCTTTTTGTTGTGCTTGAACTTTTAGTTTGACTACTTAGAAAATTATAGTCTAGAGATTTGAACATTTCTTCTTTGAATTTCCTTTGTAGTATCATCTCCTCACTCTTTTTCTATAGTAGTCTTACCTAAATCCAAAGCAAAATGATAAAAGAATTAAATTAAAATGCAAAAATGCTAAATTATATATGTTAAATATGTTATTTAACATTATTTAATTCATCCTGACTTTGGTTAAGGCACCTCCCACTTTTTTCCAGGACTTCCTTTTTATTCTTGCAGATGAACTAGATCATGTTATGCCATATACCCTTGGATCTATGACACTTTCCTATGGGAGAGTGTTCTCTCAATCATGCCAGAGCTGTTACTCTCAAGTCTTTGATAAAAAGATACAAATCTTTGGTTTGAATCTCAGATACCCTTCATTTATAGATAGCTGTTGCTTTTCTTCAACTCAAAATATCCTTGACCTCTATCTACAGAATTTCTATGAACTAGTATAATACATTAAGTATGCATAGAACATGGGCTGAACAATACATACCAGTTTTCTCAAGACTTTCTTGGTTTTAGCACTGAAAACCCATGTTCAGGAAAACAATTCACTCGTGGGAAAAGTGGGATTAATATCAATTTTCCAGGTATTTTTCTGCCTTAGACAGTGTAGAAGTTATCAAAATTTTGCATTACTGTTTGCATCCCAGTTCCACAATTAACTCTATGATCTGAGGTACCACCTAGGCTTTTTGTTGTTCAGTTTCTCCATTGGTAAAATGATACCATTTGGCAAAATAAGTGACCCAAACCTATCACCCCTTATTCAAGCTGTAGTAAGTGCTCTGTACTCAGAGATACTGACTTGCTCAAGATAACCACTCTATTGTCTGCTACCCTTATTATTATACTCAGCTGCCTCTCTTCTAGCTTCCATGGTTCTCCCAGGTTTGCCAGCCTATACATTTTTTCCAAACTCCACAATCATTTCTTGCTGTTACCTAAGTATCATCATCTATAACTTCCATGGTGGCCTCCACAGACAACTTCCTGTCCAAGCAGCAGGTTACATTCCCTAAGAAGAAAGAACTCTAAAATGGAAGCTGGGTCACCTGAGCCACCTGGCTCTGCAATTTGCCACCGTTGTTTGAGGGGTGATGAGACAAGATCTTCTCTCATAATATTCTTACATTGACTCTCCTCACACAAATACTGCCATTAGCAGAACATTTATTAGAATATTACTTCTGAAAAACATGTAAACAATGTCTGGAACATATAAAGGCATCGGGAGAGAAACTTATTATTATCCAGAGAAAACCCTAGGAGAAATAGATTGAGAAAATTTAGGTTAGATATAAAGATAATTGCATACAATGTGAACTATGGTCCATGCTTAATGGCAAAGCCCCAGGATGTGTTTACCCATTGCAGGTGATGTGCCACATTAATGAAAGATGTTTATGTGGGAGTTTGTGAGAGGTGTGGGAGGTGGAGCATATGGGAATCCCTATATTTTTGTGTAATATTCATGTAATCTAAGTATCTTTTTTAAAAAAAAAAAGATAATTGCAAAACATGTATAGCTTATTGTTAGCTCTTTAAAACTACCTACATACCTGTCCTGGTTAAAATGTATTTTCAGAACTCATGGGAGTTTTCATGGGAGTCCTCAGCCTTGTTTAGGGAAGTCTTACATTGTGTATTCATGGCAGTCCTGTAGATTACTGCTTGACAAACGTCTATCATGGTTTTATTTTGTCATGGGCATGGTCTGTCATGAAGTAAATTCTGCCATTCCATAAAATGGGCTAATATTGAGGTGTCATGATTGTCATTGTTTCTCTGCTTTGCATGAATTGTCATCAGCTGATTGAACCAAAGTCATTGAGAATTGAGTTAGGAGCCCATTAATATGAATGTGAATTAAGCAGCATGCATAAAACAGTCTAATTGATAGCTAATGAGATCGTTAAATGCAAAGGAAAGTAAGATAATGAACAAAGTAGGAATGAACAAATTACTTTTTATGTAATAACTGGGATGCTACTGAGAGGAGAATGTTGGTTTTGTTAGGTGCATTTAGCAAGTCACTTCAGAATTTTCATATGATAGCAAGATGAAAATGCACAAATATAATAGCATACAGAGAGAAATAATTAGCAAAGTTTTTGGATCCAATTTAAACTGTAGCTTTCTTCCCGGATTCCAAAATGTTTTGAATTAGCTGATGAGCTCATACAGAGAATTGAGATAGATAGAAGGCTCCAAGAGTAAATCATACAAAACATTTTGTTCTGAAGGAAGAGCTGACACCCTCTGTATAATCAACGTTCTGCTCCGCAGGAAACCCTCCACCCCCACCCAGGCCCACTTCACCAAATTCTGTTTTTTTGTTGTTGTTGTTGTTTTTTTAAAGATTTATTTATTTTATTTTATTTATCCCCCCCTTGCTGCTCGTGCTGCTGTGTCCATTCGCTGCGTGTCTTCTCTGTGTCTGCTTATCTCCCCCTTGTTGCGAGGTCCTGCCGCATCAGCCCACGGCGCCGCGCGAGCCGGCCTGCCCTCACAAGGAGGCGCCGGGAAGCGAACCCGGGGCCTCTCATATGGTAAACGGGGGCTCTATTCACTGAGCCACACCCGCTTCCCAAATTCTGGTATTTTTAATGTTTTTCTTTTTTGTTTAAGTCTATATTTTCCCCGAAGGGTTTATATCAAGAATAAGCCATTAAGTTGTAGGGAGGTGAAGAATGAAGGTCACAACCTTTCTATTTTATCTTTCTATTATTTCCAGCCTAAAATTGGCACTTGGGGCAGTGCCTATTTCTGCAAGAAATTCTTTTCACTGATCTCTTCTGTTTTGCTCTTATAATAGACTGCATTCAAGAGCATGTAAGCATCTAATGTGCATGCACGGAAACTTCTTCAAGGGAGAAGGACCTGGCTTTTGAGACCTGTGGGCTTCCACTTGACACCAGGAATTCTGAAGTGCCTGCACTCAAAGGAAACCATTCTCTTCTCATATATCCTGATTTCAAAAGACAATTCACAACTTATTTCAAGAGGAGTCAGACTCTAGATGCTGGATCAAGTTTAACTCTTCACTTTACAGTTGGTTTATAGAGTATTACTTTGCAACATTTTACTGTATTTATACATATTACTAAGTAAATTATGAAATAAATTCAGGCAGATGTTTACAGTATATTATACATGTACTTTCTTCACTCTGTCCATCTGAGTAGGTATATATTTAACGAGAAATTTAAAATACAAATAGGATTCCTTGATAAGCCCTTTTACTAAACATCAAGACCAATAAAATATCTCTTTCTATGTATAAATATCTAAGAACATATGCACACATGTACATATTTTTTTCTTCTGATGCCTCACTTTGTTTTTTTTTAATTTTTGGTATTTCTGCATAGTTCAGGGCAGTCCTTACTCATTAAATACCCTGCCACTCTGTATATAATCTTTACTGTCTAGATATGTCTATGTTTAAAATTCCTCAGCACAAATCCCTCTACATTTTCTTGAATATTATATTACAATTATGCATATGTAGATGGTAGCAATTGCACAGGTGTGCTATTTGATAAATGAACTATCTGTTAGCATGCCTTTCATAATTACATTTTCCCTAAATTTTGTCTCCTGCTATCCTTCTCTGAGCCTTTGATTTCTCTGTTGAATTGTACAAAATCTTCTGTGATTTGAAATTATTTCATTTGATGTCAGAGGAGTTTTGCAACCCCATTCAGGTGTGGTTTTATGAGCAAGCCAAATGTTGGCTCTCTGTTCTGTAACTATATCCTATGAAACATTTGTAATAGATTTAGCACCATAATAAATCACTAAATTAACCTGTTTCATGAATTTAAAATGAAATAATTTTGTGAGGAAGGAATTTCTTAATCAGGTTTATCAAATATTATTGCACTAGTCAAAAGTATATTATCTGAGTTTAGATAACTTATAAGTGAAATCAAAAGGATATAAATTTTCAGATGGATAGGCAATATCAAGTCAAACAGTTTTAATAGAACTTGACCGTTACCTTATTTCACATTGCTCATTTGGTTTTCATGGTTTTTAAAATAAAGAAAGCTAATATTTTATCTCCATTTTGCCTATAGGGACTCTGAGTCAAAGAGTTTATTTCATTTGACTGAGGTTTCTGCTGCTAGAGAGTAGAATAACTCAGAGAAGAACATTCAACAACAACTAAGCATCAATAATAAAGTTTTGTTCTGCATAAACTACACATTTTTTTCAGAGACACCTAGACTTAAACTTCCCAAATAATTTTAGCTCTTTTTGTCATACTGTATGACAGATGGACAAGGGGAAATATTCATTTACAAAGAACATTAGTTTGGAATGTGTCATGTAGATCACCCTTGGGTGAGGGTGCAACCATGGTTAGTACAGTTTATATTTCCTCCTCTGTCTTCCCTTTCTTCCATTTCTCTCTTCTTTATTAATTATTTTAAAAAAACGGTATTGGTCACCCAATTTATTTGAAGTATGGACTTAGGAGCTAGTGAACCAAAGTTGAATGGAAAAAAAATCTTTGATCTCAAGAAGCATACATTCTAGTTGGAAAGGCAAATAATTAAATTGACTATTCCATAGAGTGTGCAATGAGAACAAAAAGTAGAAGTTGGGTGGGCAGAAAAGAGAAATCTAAATCAAACGCGGTGTTTATGAATGTGGATGTTGAGAGTAACTTTTCATGTCTCTTTCTTTATGTCTTTCTTAAATAGGTGCCCTTAAAATCAGTTATATTTACTGATGGTGTATTATCTTCTTGTACTTCATATATTTTAAATCCCTTTAGTGGTGGAGAATTGGACAGAGATCAATATTAGATTCTTTAAGTGAAAAAGTTCCATAATCTGAGCTTTTCTTTCCATTTAAAATAAGGTTGGAAAAAAATTGACAGGAATTTTTAACCTTTACTGATGCTAGTATAACACCAGAAGCTTTTCTTATAGGAATCACATCTATAATAACCTAAGAATTTTGAGTCCTGGGAGGATTAAAGATTATGTTATCTATCAGGAAGCACCCCAGATCAATTTCCAGCTTGAATCTCATGATGCAACTTATTGTGTCCAGAAACTATGGTATTTAACAATTCCAAGTTTTCAACAATTCAAAGTTGAACTGCCTTTGTACAGTAATTTTGCGGAAGAAGCTCAGAGCTAGCATGCAATCAGAACAAACATGGACTGAAGAAGGAGTATATACTTTCACTTAAAAGAATCATTGAACATCGTAGGCATCCTTTCTTCAGCTAACTTTTCCTGGTGTTTTGTGCACCACAGTACACTGGGGTTGGCTTTGCAAAGAAATGTATGTGAGTGCATAAATGCCAGGGATTAAAATTTATAGCCACTATCTCAAGTGGTGCCCTTCAGGCTGTTAACGGAATTTTTATTTTATCACTGAAGGTATGTTTTTGAAAATAAAAAAAATCACTATTAAATTTATGTGAGATCCTTATAAAATTTTTAAAAAATACATGGATATTGAAGGAAAGAGATATATTTGATTGCTTTTTGTTTTCAACGAGTATCTCTAGTAAAGTCAGTCACTAAAAATGCCTATTTTCCCCAGTTTAGAGAATTGCTACATCTTAAAATTCTTATTGTTTCGTTCATTTATTTATTTTTATTCCAAAAGAAATCTGACAGACAGCAGATACGAAGATCAAAACATATTAGTATCCACAACTACAGATTCTTTGTTCAGCTATGTAAAAGCTATTTAAATCCATATAAGAAGATACTATCAGTAACTAAATTATAATCCATATACTGATTTGTAGGAGTACCACATGCGTTTTGGTCTTCACTTTTTTATAAGTGTGCTACTTTTGATTAAAGGAAACAAGAGAGCCTTGACTATTTCAGCGTTTCTTTCTTCCTCTTATCCCTAGAGATTAGAAATGTAAGTAAATTCAGCCACATCTTTACCAGATTGAGCCTAGAGACAGAGGACTTGACCTTGAATTTAATTTAGATGCATATTAGATTCAAATGATAGCCTTAAAAGGTTGGAATATACTTTTAAAATACTTTTAAATAATTATTATACATCTATGAGTAAGTAAATCGAGGGCTAGAGCCAATTAAAATTTTGTCCAAAATTATTCCCCTACAAAGATGGCAAAGATAAGATTTAAATCATGTACTTGAGTTTCTAAGGTCAGTGCTTTTTCCATTTTTCTACACTTCTTTTCATCTCTGGTCTTTCAATTACTTACCAACCTGGTAAGAAAATGCTACTTCACGCAAAATATTGGTAACCATATACACATTCCTTGTTACCTTTTGCATGTAGAAAAAATTATGCTATGGAACATGGTATCACTAATAAGGTCAGTGAAAACAATGCCTTTTGAATATTGAGCTAGTTTTATATCATGTACCAATCTTGTGGCAGGGATGAAGAAATTGTTTTGAAATTTATTTTACATTCTTATTCAAAAGTGTTTTCAAATCAAACATCCTTCAGACGTCCTTTAACTACTTTGCTGGGGCTTAGGAAAAATGCAAAGCAATACACTTTCAGGTGTACACTGTACAGTATAATTTGCATACAAATGCATTTTTACTGAAAAAGATCGGGTAGGGTTTTAAATATGTTTTTTACATTGAATTCTTAGGTAACTTGTAAAGTTGAATATAATATAAAATTTGGAATTCTCCCTAGCCCCACATATTCCATATGGAATAAGTTTGTGTTTTCATGATAGTAGGTACAAATTTCACTGAAGATGTTGCAGAAAGAATCATATACTTTAAACAACATTACTGAATCATATTATTTAATATCACTTCATGCCCATGTGTAATCAACATTTTCAAATCCAAATATTAATGTCTGATGGATATTTATAATTGGGTTTCTTGATGGAATAAGGAAATTGGAAGAGGTTTTTTGCAATGTCACATAAGACATTTGCAACAAAACATTATCTAAGATACAGAATTTTAGTATTTCAATATGATTTACTGTATTGTATAAAAATGATGTGAAATATAAAAAATTATGTTTTAATTTAAATTTAAATAAAAACTTCTTTAAATGCATGATGTACCTGACAACCTGAAATGCACAAGGAGCATTTCTAAAAGTACCGAAGAGTACAGATAATCAAGGGAAGCACAATAGCTAAAAACTACTTAAGTCAATGTAATTTAAAGGTCAATAAAGCTGGTAAGGGAAATAAAAATAACTGAAAAATATTTCTGCAAATTTACATTTTTTAGATAATGATAGAAAAACAAAGTTGCATATGTTATTCTTTCAGATTATAATGTATCTAAATAAATAGCTAGCTGCATATTTGAAAGGTTGAAAAGAGACTATAGATTTGAAAGAAATGGAAAAGCAAACTGGATTTGAGGAAGATATCTTGAGACTGTTTTGTGTATTTATTCATATTTATAGTCCAGAGTTCATTCATTAAGGAGATGTTTCTCAAGGAGGTTCTATACGGCAGACACTTTTCTAGGTATCAAGGATGCAATAGTGAGCAAATACAGCCACAGGTCCTGTCCTCAGACTGTCTATCATGACAGACCTGAGAATAGGTAGGTGAATCCAGTTAGTTCTTTATATGGTAAATTGATAAGTGATTAGGGAATTAAATTTTAACTCTAAAAGGGGAAAATATAAAAAAGCAACTGTATTTACCTGTGGACCCATAATATGATCACTGCCTAATTTTTGCATTAGCAATGCTATGGACTAAATATTCATAACATTTATAAATACTGGTTAAAAACTCATTTAAATTCATGATTGAACTGACTAGAAAATGAGAGACTTTCTGAAAGACCAAAAATCACCAGTACATGCTAAGCACTGACGCCTGTGTATGCCCAGGGTGTGTGCCTATGTCACATGGACTCACAGCATTATCTTAAAGGCTATGTATGCAGGGGACAGAAAACAGAGCCTAGAGCTTGCATAAAGCCAGAACCTCTGAAAGGGAGCACACTCAATGAAAAAGGGATCTAGGAAAACAATATCACCTTACGGAGGAAATTTTAAAAAAGATTAATAATAAGCATAATTTTTAAAGGTACTTATCCATATTGCTGCAGACATTGAGTTTGGGTAAAGGGGAATAAGGTATCCTCTGAGAATTCATTCCCTAAGCTGGTCCTCAGGTAGTTTTGAGGCCAATATTCACATGCTCTTTGTGACCTGAAAAATCCCAAGTCAAATTCAAGATATTGAACAGGATGTTAGTGCTCATGATAAAATCATAGGCAAATCTTCTCTCAAAGGAAAGCATCTCAAAGAAATCACAAAAATGTAAAAGAGGGAAAAAGTCATCATGAATGAGAGTCCCCAGCAACAAAATTTTCAAACTCAGTTTGGAATAAAAATGTACTGATTTTATATACACATAAATACATACATATATTTTCATATATATACATATATATTTAGCACATTTAAAGAAATAAAAGGATGAAGTAACAAGAAAATATAAAAAATGTTCAAGGAGACAAAAAGAACCACAGAGAACCTTATTTTAGAAATTAAAAATCTAATTACTGAAAATAGAAACTCAACCAATTAGCTAAATAGAAGATAACTCACAGATGAAGAAAGAATAGTGAACTGGGAAATGAGTCGAAAGAATTTAGAAAGATTGCATCAAGGAAAATAAATAAGATGTAAAATATTAAATAGAGATTAAGAATCAGGGAAATTAGAATGGAGAGATCAAAACAGTTACCTAATCACATGTGATAGATGAGAATTTTCCAGAACTGAAGAAAGGGATGAATTTTCGAACCTCAAAAGACCAACAGATTCCCAAAAAATAAGTTACTATAAATCTATATCTATATATATTATTGTGAACTTATAACACCTAAGGAAAAGAAAGGTTAAAAGCAGTGAAAAAGAAAAGACAATTACCCCAAATGTTGATTTCTTGACAGCAACAATATGAGTCAGAAATGATGGAATAACACCTTTAAAGTCCTGAGGTATTAATCATATACCTGGAAAAACTATCAAGAAAAAGAACGAAATAAAGAATTCTTTTACCTCACAAAAATTAAGAGATTTTACAACTAACAAATCTTTGCTAAAACAACTCCCAAGTAATTCAGGAAGAGAGAATATTTCGAATAAGGACAGTGTGAGATGTAAAAAGAAAATATTTAAACAAATATGACTTTTTAAAATAGTAACACCATGACCAATGTTCAAATGAAACAGAAGAGAATTAAAACACAGTAAAAGGTATATTTTGGGAAGCATTACGATAAAGACCTTTTATTTCAGCAGTAGGGTAAAGACATTGTAGTAGATTGATGTACCCCAGTGAAATCCATGTTCCTGTGGGTGTGAACCAGTTTATAAATAGAAACTTTGGAAGATATATTATCAGTGAAAGCATGGACTAATTTGGTAATAAGATCTTCTAAGTTTCTATTTAGGTGTGGACAAACTAAATCAGTATGGGTCTTAATCTTATACTAGCGGTCTTATAGAGAGAAATTAGAGAGAGTCACAGGGAGAAGCCGTAAGTCAGTATTCAGGTAGAGCAGACACAAGGAGAGAGAGATTGCCATGTGACAGGATGTAGAGATGCAAACTCAAGGATTATGGCAAGCCAGAAGTAAATGCCACATATTTTTGACAGACAGAATGGCTTTGCCGACACCTTGATTTTGGACTTTACCCTCCAAAATCATGAGCCTGTAAATTTCTGTTGTTAAGTCAACCAGTGTATGGTGTTTGTCATGGCAGCCCTGGCAGAGTATGACAAACATAGCTGAACTTTAGACTTTGTTAAATTATATGGTATGCTAAATTTCAATAGTGTTTATTAAAATATTAGAAATAGAATGCTAAAAGAAAGAGAAGGAAAAAAAATCAACAGAACAAAATATTAAAAGAAAGAGAGTGCTTATTTAAGATTAGCAGAGGAAGAACAATTGAAAGGAAGAACCTAACCCAAAAAGAGAGAATTTTAGAGAAATATTGACTCACAAATATTTCTAACAATGTAACTATGTTATATTCAACTTTTAGAATTGAAGCTAAAAACTCCAAAAGCTTGCTGTTTACGAAAAATGAAGATAAAGCATAAAGTCAAGGAAAGAGGACATGAGAAAGGGGAAAAATAACAGACAAAAATCAACTAACTGAAAACTGCAGTAGCCAAATTAGTATAGAAATGACTTAAAGGAAAAAAAAATTAAAAAATGGTTACTTGCTTCAACACAACAGGAAAACACAAACATTATACAGTGTGCAGACCTAATAATGTAACTTCACATGAATAAAGCAAAACATACAAACAAAGCAAACAAACAAAAAATATGATTGAACTTCAAGGAGAAATTGGGCAAGATTGCAATACACTTCTCCCATTAACTGCTATATTAAGAAAATGAAAATAGACAATATGGTTCCAGAAATTTTGCACAGTACAATTAACAAGTGTGATATCATGGATATTTGTAGAACCGTTCAAACAAGAACTAAAGAACAAATTTATTTTTGGTTCAAGAACATTTGGATCACTTCTGAAAATTAAATCAAGCCATAAAGTATCAAAGAGTCAGAATAATACAAAACAGAGTCTCTGACAAGAATGTTTTATCTTTGGAAATAAATATTATAAAGTCACTTTAAAACCTTGTTTGCTTAGAGATTTAAAATCACATTTCTAAATAACTCAGTTGTCAATGAATATGTCATAATATAAATTAGAACGCTAAGAAATGAATAATTGAAATAAATATAATATAGGATTTGGCTAAAGGAGTAGAAGAAAAGTTGTAGCTTTAGATGCTTATATTGGAAAAGAAGAGTTTAAAATTAGTAAGGTATGTGTTCTATATAGGAAGTCAGAGAAATGAAAACAGAATAAATAATAATGAAAAAAAGATGAAAATAAACCAAAATAAATTAATGAAATACAAAAAAATAGAGAAGGCTAATGAAAGCACACCATGGTTCTCTGAGGAGAATAAAACTGGCAATGCTTTGGGCAAGATTGATGAACCAACCTATAGAAAAGACACAAGTAATATTAAGAAAGAAAACAGGTATATAACTACAAAAGCTGCCAAAATTTTTAAAAAAGCTAATGAAAGAATGTTTTGAATAAATTCATGCAAACAAATTTGAAAATTTAGTCATAATAAATTTCTTGAAAAAAGCAATTTATCAAAATTTCATCAAGAAATAATAGAAAAATGCAATAATTCTGCAACTTTGAAAATTCAATCAGTGGTTAAATCTTCCCACAGAGATTATAAAAGACACATATAGTTTTATAGTATAATTCTGAAAATCTGAAGAAAATTAAATTTGATAGTATATAAAATTTTCCAGAGAATTAAAGGTGGGGTGTGGGAGGGATACTTCACTACTCATTTGATACAGATATTTATAACCTCCACTCCAAACCAGACAAGAACAATAAGAGAAGGATATGAACAGATCAATATCACTCATAAAAACACATGCCAAAATCCTTAAGTAATAGAAAACCAAAAGGTGATACCATTACATACAAATATACAAGATATGTGATATTGGTTCAGTCTTAGAAAATCTGCTAATGTAATTCATGACATTAACAGATTAAAGGCGATAAACCATTCACACATGTGAGTCAATGCAGGAAAGAAAATCATGATTAATACAAAATAGGAATAGAAAGAACCTTCTACAATCTGATAAAGTTTATCTGTACAGCCCTACAGCAAACATCACATATCAGTAAACTATTGAAAACAGTCTCTTTAAAATCAGGAACAAGACTTACTGTCAACATTTCTATTAAAGACTGTTTATTCTGGACTTCCTGGCCAGCACAATTAGAAAAGAAAAATGAATAAATGTATAGGTATTTAAAAAGAAGAAATAAAACTCTTATTATAGGTAACTGATAAAATAGTTTAGATTAGGAGTTGGAAAAACGATGGCTGGTAGGTCAAAACTGGCTTGCCACTTGTTTCTGTAACGCAGTTTATTGAAACACAGCAATGCTTATTCATTTATGCTTTGTCTGTGGCTGCTTTCATGCTACAATGGTATAATTGCCACAGGGACCATATGGCCTGCAAAGTCTAAAATATTTACTCTCTGGCCCTTTACATAAAAAGTTTTTTCCAACCTCTGGTCTAGAATCTAAAATTATCAGAATTTATAAAACAATACAGCAAGTTTGTCAAATATGTCAATAAAATGTATTACTTTGTATCTATAAAAGGACTTAAAAAACTTATATGCATATATGTATACACAAATATTCACAAAATATGTTACAAATAGAAGTAAATCTAATGGAATTTCTGAAATTACATTTTGAAGAAAATAATTAAAAATTAATCAAAGACAGTGAAGAAGACTTAAATGGATGGAGAGATACACACCAAGTTCATTGATAGGAAGACTCAACATTGGAAAGACTTAAGTCTCTATTGTCCCAAATTCCATTTTTTTTTCTTTATTAGAGATGTTGTGGGTTTATAGAACAATCACACATAAAATACAGGATTCCCATATACCATCCTATTTTGTTTTCTTGTTTTAATAGGGTCTCCCACCCTTGACTCTGTTGACATTGTGGACCATATAATTCTTTGTTGGGAAGTGGAGCGGGACGGTGGGGGCGGGGGGGAATGTACTGTGCATTGTAGGGTGTTTAGCTGCATCCCTAGTCTTTATTCACTAGAAGCTAGTAGTCTACGCTCCTCCCAGGTTTCTTTTGTTGTTGTTGTTGTTGTTGGTTTTTTTTGTTGGTTTTTTTGTTTGTTTGTTTGTTTTTATTTTGCTAGGAGGTACCAGGGATTGAACCCTGGACCTTGTACATGGGAAGCAGGCGCTCCCCACCGTCCTATTATTAGCACATTGCATTGGTGTGGAACATTTATTACAATTGATGATAGTACATTTTAAAAATTGTAATATTAACTATAGACTGTGGCTTAATTTAGGGTTCACTGCCAATTTCCAATTAGATTGTAATCAAAACTGCAACAGAGTTTCTCAAGAAACTTGAAAATGTATTCTTAAATGTTATACAAAAAAGCAAAGAATTAGAAATATTCAATACACTTCTGAAGAAGAAAAGGGTTACGAGATATTTTTCTATCAGATAACTCACTACAATGTAATATTTAAATAAGAATGCGATTGAGGCAGGAATAGGAAAACAGGAATTAGAACAGAAAATAAAACTCAGATAGAAACATTTAAACATGGAAATTTGACCTATAATGAGTGTGTCACAGTTCAGTGAAGAAAAGATATACTACTTATGAAAAAGTACAGGGAGAATGTTTATCCATAAACACACACAAAATCAATTTCAAGTAGATTAACAAATTAAATGTGCATAGCAACATCTAAAATATCTATGAGAAAATATTGGGTCAATCTTTAAGATATTAGGGTAGGAAATCGTGTTTTTAAAAATACAAAATGCACAATACATAAAGGAAATTGTTTATGCCTCTGATGCCATTAAAGTTAAGAACATCTACTTATTAGTGTGCACCACAAAGAAAGTGAAAGCATGAGCCGTAGCTATAGCATAGTCATTTACCACACAGATAACCAACAATATGTTAGTGTGCAAAAATTTAAAGAACCATTCCCTAATAGTAAAAAAACAAACGAAACTCCAATAGGAAAATAATCTCAGCAGGGAAAACAAAAATGGCAAATAAATTTGTAAAAATATATGCTCAACCCAATTAATTATCATTTAAACGCAAATAAAAATTACAATATGGACTGCCTTATCAACACCAGTTTGGCTAAAATTTAAAAGACTGAAAAAAAAACACAAGTGTTATTGGCAAGGAAGCCTCAAAAGCTTATGTCCTCTTGTTGGGTCTATGAATTGATACAAAGTCTATGATCCAGTAGTTTCATTCCTGGATATACATCCCAGTGAAACTCTTGCCAAATGCACTGTGAAACATGCCCAGGAATGTTTAAAGCAGCTATATGCATTCTAACAAATTCCTGGAGGCAGGACAAGTAAATGAATCACCCGTCAGAATGAATCTCCATAATGTAATGGCAGGTGAATAAACAAGTCACACCTGAGTATGTGCAGTAATATTCCACATATAAAATATTCAAAAACATGCAAGACTAAAGTGAGTCATGCTTAGGAATACGTATGTATATGGTAAATGGTAAAGAAAATCAAGGAAATTGTCAGCCTAAAATAGAGTTCAGCATCTACTTGTTGGGCAGAGGACAGAGAATATGACTGATTATGTTTTTTTTCTTAGCAGGAGTGCCTAGAAGCTGCTCATTAACTTTATTTTAATCTATACATATTGGCCAGCTACACTCTTTTGCACAAATGATATATTTTATAATGAATAGTGATTAAATATTTGGAATAAGCTAAATATTTATTTATTAGCATACTTCTAAAAAGGATTAAAGGTTCAATCCCTAAATAAATCAAGGATTATCCCCAATATCCCTCTAACAATCAGGGATTCATTTAAAAACCCTCCACTTCAGTTTTCATTGTCTGCATATAGACATACACACACATGCTGTCATCAACAATTTTTTTGATGTCTGAGTGCTTCCATGTGACATTCAACCTCTAACTTTTATATATAGTAGGCTAAAAAAGAAGAAAAACAAATACCACCACATACTATTTGTAATTCTTTGTTTTTCAGAGTCACATTGGAAAATGTGCTGTATCCATTAACCTTTTTGCAAAGAGCAAAAGGTAAGCTAGTTAACATTTGACAGCTTCGTAGAGTCTATCGACTTCTAATGAAAAATACACTGCTACCTCTATTCTCTGTATACTTGTCAGTCGCAGAGTATTTGTTACAAGCAGAGCCATTACTATCCCTGTGTTTTAATTCCCCAGCCCCCCATATTCTGCCAGTAAATATAAATGAGGCAGCATCTTAACTTATTATCACATGAGTGTGAAATTGCTCCCTAAGAAATCCCATATTGGAGACTAGCTCCAGTTACTTGTTCAGTGTATTCTGTGCACAATGAATGTATTTTGCAGTTCCTATAAGAACTTTTGATAGCATTCCTGTAAGATAGTCTAGAATTAGCTATCTTGCCTTTAAACAATAAAGAAGAAAAGTCTAATGGAAACACATTCTCATTTGGTCTTGGAAATTATCCAGCAGTTTCCCATAATCACAGAATGATTAAAAATGATGATAGTATCATGAAATATTTGTGCAAGGGACAAATAAAGATGCAGGTGCAGTAATGATAACATGGTGGCACAGTCCCAAAAGGAAAACGGTGAGAATAGTTTCCAGTCTAAAGTGTAATCAATCAGTAAGTGGATGTCCTCCCTGGCATATAATTAATAGCCTGGGATTTCACTCAGTAATTGGCTATATTACATAAGCCTTAACCATTTGCGTGTGGTCATTCGAATCTCCCCAAATCTGATTTTCAATCTTTTACAAAGGCAGGCAATAGTGTATACACCCTTTCCCAATTATTTTGAACTTGTTCTTGTAATTCATAGCATTCGTGTCAGGATGATTTAAATTTCATGTAACTGCCTTAGTTAGTTCAAGAAAAAATAAACATATATTTTATATTTGAAATGTATATATTATATATATACGAAAAAATTTTTTCTTATGTAAAAGAAGTCCTGAAATGAGTTTCCAAAGTTAGTTACTTCCGAAGCTGAATAGTATCAGTGAAGACTCAAGTTTTTACATCTTTCCACCTTGCAGTCCTCAGCCTGCTGAAATTTGTCCTTAAGCTTGTCCCCTTCAAGTCATGAGGGATTCACATATCTTGACCTCAATTGATAATTCCCAAACAATTGAAAGGCAGAAGGTAGTGGATTTATTTTTTGTTTATCTTTTTCTGAGCAAAAGAATCCATCCCAAGAATCACTCTCTTCACCCATCCCCCCCACCCCTACCCTATACCCCTTAAGAGAATCTCTCTCATTTCTCCACCAATCAGAATCAGGTCACAGCCCTCCCATACCAATCACCATAAGATGAATGGATTGGCTTAGACTAATAAAGATATACACCCGGACCTCCCAGGAGTTGGAGAGGAATTCAGCCTTCCTGAAAGGCAGGATGTTCTGATATAGAAACAAACTCAACACCCTGTTGGGAAAGTACCTCTTAAGTAGGTAACCAAGAATAGCTGTCACATAAATGGAAAGCGCCTCTAGAACTTTCTGAGCAGAGCCTTTGCCTAAATCTCAATTAAACCTAAATTATCTCTGCTCATTTAACATCTATTACTTTATTTTCTTAATGAATTCCAAAAGAAATATCATTACAATTTTTTGATAATATATACTGAAGTTACTGAGCCCTTCAATAAAACCATTTGTTCTTTGATTTAAAGATTTAAGCGAAGAATATTTTAGGTCAAAATGGGAATCCCTGTAATTTCTGAGTAATATTTAGGTAATCTAAGCACCTTTAAAATATATATATATATATATGAAACAAATAACATTTATGTAAACAAATGCACATATATGCATATGTATTTATATATCATTTTACAAATATTTGTGTGTATTGTGAAAAATTTGATTTTTACCCACAATAAAAGAATACATATAGGTAGACCAGGTGTAAGATGTTGAGTTATCTAGGGATGCTAGGGCATCTTCAGGTGAGTGTTTTAAGTAAGAGAAGCAGCAGACATGAGAAGTGTTCAGATTCAGTCAACAGAGTTTGATGATGCTTTGGATAGAGAGGCTAGGAAGAGGAGGAAGAATTTTTCAGTAATTGTCACTCTTAGAATTAGATAGGGGACCCAAGACCTCCACTCTGAAAAAGGAAGGAGACAATTTCATCCACATGTGAAGTCTTCAGCCTTGATCCATGGTACTTAGGTGTGTTTGGAAACATCAGCCGACTTTGGAGGGAGGGTGTGTCTTGTGTACTAAGCTGAGCCTCCTGCTGTGCCTTCTGGCCACCTGTATTTCCTTGTTTTCCATCCTAACTTCCTGCTTCCCTGAAGCCCTGAGAGCATCAACAGTTAGTTCCTTGGATAGTTTAGTTTCACCATAGAAGTTTGGCATTTTCCATTGTGTGAGAATATTGTTTATAAATCAATTACCTGAATTACATTCTTCCTCTTGCCACTTGCATCAGATTCTAAAAGTGATTTTCTGAAATCAACTGAATAATGTAAAGAAAAAAAAAAACATAATCAAAGAAGTCAATATCTAGACACTTTGTAGTAGTTCTCATAGATGATACTTGGATTTTTTGGCTTCCTATGAGAGGGAGAAAGAAATGGAGCAGAAAGAAAGAATCACAGAATTTAAAACAATATAGCATTTATTATAAGAGGAATACAACAAGAAAGGGGGGAAGAAAGACTGAGCATACATCTGACTTTTATCTATTCATTATTCTTCACTCATCATGTTCCTAAACAGAAATATATACTATATTCTTACTGTGGGAGTTGAAGGTAGAGAAATGTGTGACAAAGAACTTGCTTAGTTTCTAGAAATAGAAGACTTTCTATGTTTGCATGCTCAAAATGTGTATAGAGGAAGAGAAATATGGAGAAAGCAGATTAACATTTATGGAGTACCCATTGCTCATCAAGTACAGTATTATAATTTAAAAAAAAAAAAACCCTTTTAAGTTAGATGAAGAAATTGTTCATCAGAGAAATGATGTGATTTGCCTTCTACCTTACAGGAGGTGCGTGTGACAGTGCTGGGGCCAAACAAATGCCACTTTGGCCACACAGCCATGCCCATCCCAGGACAGGGAAACTCCTCCCTCTGCTTTAACCTGCCACATTACCAAAAATGCCCAGGGGAAATGGGATCAAACAAGTTAAAACCCTTGGAAATAGTATATTTTGAGTGTACAAGATTGATTAAATCAATACATTGAGTAATGGAAATGGAAAGAGTCAAGTGGGAAATTTTAACATGTCTGTCAAAGAGGCCCTAATGTAGAGTTCTTGGAATTAAATTTCTATTCTCCCTAATTGCTGTAAATAAACAGTAGGAAAGCAAGAAGCAAGTATAGGTTTTAAATATCAAAATTAGATGTAGACATTTCTTACCTTTAAAAACATAATTCTTTTTTATGTGTCTACAGTTATAGAACATACAAACTTGCTAAGATACCTTTTGATCCATATTTCAAATAAAAGAACTAAACATGTATGAATGTGTACTTTATAACTTAGACTGCTAAGAATAGAGTTATGAGGAGGGTTGTGAGTGGAGTGAAGTGATGGTGGTGACAATGATGGAAAAACACAATCGACGGGAGGCTGTGGCTGGAGCTTTTCCCACATTTCACATTGGAGCCCAGGGGCGGGCGTGGGGCTGCTCACCACATCACACAGTGGGAAGTGTGAATCAGAGCACTGCTGAAAGGATTTTTTTTCCCCAGTTTCTCAGAATTACCAAAACACCTGCACAGCAAAATGCCTCATGTTCAGAAGACAGTATCTGAAAGTGCTCCTAATACTCAGGTTCAGAGAGTTTGTCAGCCCAATGTATATTGCACTATATGGAAACAAACAGAGAAAAGACAAATATTAAGAACAATTTAAAATATAATGGTGCAAATTATTGAAGGGTACAACAAATGCATGAATCAGGGTTCATTCATTTTCTTACACAATGTTATTTTCTTCATTTGCTGATTCTATTAGACATTAGAACTGAACTGACTTTAGAACTAATGTTTGAAACAATTGCATGTCTGGGAAACAAATTTAAACATACAGAATTGCAGTAAGGAATCTAAACAAAAGTTACCTAGGTGAAGAAAAGTTACTTGTAACAGCATCATATTAAGAAAGCACCAGGATAGTGGCCATTTTATATTTGTTCCACTAGTTATAAGTTCTAATATTCTAATGTATACAGTCAAGAGACTTTAACTGGCATGTGATGAAACTGGCCAAAATGAAAACTTTCTCACCTGGGAACCTGTTGCCGCCATGAAAGAGATTAGAGAATTGTTCTCCAAGTCATGGGAGAACACACCATTAGGAGTTCAGTTGACCTATTGTATTTCTATGTGTGGTACTTTGCTTCAAGGTTTTCATATAGTGTTTCTGTAATATAGAGTATATAGTTAGAAGAGTCCCTGCTGGGCTTCGGTCTTTTATCTAAAAGGTCTAGTGTCAAATTACCTCAGCTGAATAGAATCAACCATCTCTTAGGAAGCAATTCCCTTTTACAACTTCCATGGCCCTCAGCAATTTAATCCTGATTTTGTCAACTTCTATGCATATAACTTGTGAAATATACATTTTGCTGGGGACAGAATCCTTCTCTGTTTGGCTCAATCAACAAATGCTCATTGAGCATGTGACAATTTTCCATGGGCATAAGTCAATCCAGTGGAAAAGATAAGAAAGCCAGTAGAGGTACAGAGAAGAGCCGTATCTCAAAAACATAAATTCAGTCATATCAGAAATTTGGCTGTGAGATACAGAATAGATAATCAGAAACTCTGCTGAGGGGGCTTAGCAAATTTCACAGAGGCAGTATATGTATGATGAGGCTTAAGGACAGGTATGAAAGGAGGAAGGTGCTAAATGAAAAGTATGGAATGTTTAGAGAACTGGAAGAAATTCAGTATGTCCAGAGCATAGTGTATGCCATGCCAGGATGTTTGCACTTTGTACTGTACTTGATGGGAAGCCACTGAAGACTTTTTAACTGGATTGTGACAAAGTCAGATTTCATTGGTAAAGGGGTACGATCACTTCAGTGGTCTTATGATAGAATATGAGACACATGAGGTCAATAACACTGAGTAGGGCTCTTTGGTAATGAACAACAGAAAATTCAACATAAAGCATAAAGATGGTTAATTAGCTCATGAGCAGTGTTACCATGGAATTCCTGTATGGTTCAGTCAGGATATAGGCACCATTTCTCTCTGAGTCCTCACCTCAGCCTCAGTGGGTTGACTTTTCCTTGGACTAGCTTCTTTCATGGTACAAGATGACTGTCATCATAGCTAAGATTACATTCTTGTTCTTTCACATTTGAGGAGATTGAGTATTTTTTCCCCACAACTATTAAACAATGATTCTGAGTTTTGCGTTTATTAACCCAATCCGAACAATGTTGCATGAGGAATAAGATTATGCTTATTGATTTATGCCAATCAGAATCCAGAGTGGTATTGTTCCTTGCCAAATTAAGGGGAAGTTATACAGTTGATAGACTCGGTTTCCAAAATAATATTATGGATATTTTTTTAAAGGCGGAACAAAGAATCACTGCTGCTTGGCACCCAGCAAATTACATAAAAGAATATAATTTTGTCATTGTCCAGGCAAGAAATGACAAGAACTTGAATTTATGTATCGAGAGTAGAAATAAAGAGCTGTGGGCAATTTCGAGAAAGTGTCAAATGAATGAATTTGACAGGTGTCAAAAGGAGAGAAATGAAGAATGATCCCAGTTATTGTGGTTTGGATAACTGGAAACTAGATATTGGCATAAACCAAGGTAGAAAAAACAGGAGGATCGAGTTCAGAAAAATGAGAGAGGTACTGAGATAATGAGTTATTTGGAATATATTGAATTTAAGGTGTGTATGTGAGTTTAAATTGACATGTTTAACAAGTAATTGAACAGGTGTATATGAATCTTTATATACAGATGTTGATTAAAGCAGAAATTAATGATAATTTAAATGAAGGTAGTGGATGAGAAGAACAGGGATACATTTGATGAGTGAGAAAAGTGCCAAATTCAGAACCCTGAGAATATTAAAATTTAAGAGATTGATTGAACAAGAATACAATAGCCTTGGAGACTGAGAAGGTAATCAGATCACAACAGATCCAGGAGAGCATATAGAATTTTAATGAAAAGGGGTGAAAGTGTCAAGAAGGAGAGAGTGGTCAACTAGATATTACATAATTTCAGATAAGTGTTATAAAAACAGAAGGCTGGGGTAGAGGTGAGATATTTTAGATAGAATGTTAAGTAAAGGTCTCTTTGAGGAGGTGATAGTTGACCTGATACCTAATTGAAAAAAATAAGGAGACATTCAAAATTTCAGAAGGGATTTTTTCCAGGTAGAAAGAACAGCAAGTGAGGTGAGCTTGGCATGGGTAAAGAATGGCAAGAAAGCATTATGACCGGAGCATACTGAGATACTTCTAGAGACAGGTATTTGTGACAGTTTGAAGTTCTTTCATGAATCCCAAAAAGAAAAAGCTTATGTTTTTTAACTAATCCATTCCTGTGGATGTAGGTATTTTTAATTGGTCTATGTCAGTGAGGCATGATACAAGTTGGGTTTCTGCCCTCTGTGGAGTCTCTTCCTCTGTATGTCTCTTCCTCTGTGGAGACACAGAGAAAGAGACACACAGGAAAAGGGAGCTCTCCCATTTTAGCCTAGCCAGGTAAGAAAGAGGACTCCAGGTTCACCTACAGCTGCAGAAAGGCAAAGAACAGGCTGAGGAGGTTTTGAGTCTGGAATGAGCAGAGCACACAGACATGGAAAGTGGCCCCCAAGGATTTGTATCCAAGGAGCAGCTCAAGGCTGAGGAGATGAGCCCCACTATATGCCTGATTGCCATATGGCAGAATGCCAGGACCATCAGTAGCTTACTTTGATGAGAAAGCAGCTCTGATGGTGCCTTGATTTGGCACAGCCTTGGAACTGTAAGCTTTTACCCCAAGTAAAATTCCCATTATAAAACCTAACCCTTTTCTGGTACTTTGCATTGGCAGCCCTGCAGCAAACTAAGACAGTAGTTATCAGAGTATGGAGGGACCCAGAGGCTATAAAATTTGTACAGTAGACTTTACTCTAGGTGTGATGGGAAATTGTTGAAACGTTTTGAGCAGAAATGTAACATATAGTTTACATTTTCAAAATTTTTTCTGGGTCTATCTAGAGGAAATTCAGTGGGGGAAGGAAGAAAGATGGAGACAACTTAGCCATCTATTGTAGGATTACAGGTAAGCATGATGACTGAGGGGTGTTTGTGGTGAAGAAGTAAGAAGCATTTTGTTCAGAATTTACTTTGAAGTTGGAAAAGCCTAAAGCACTTCTTGATATGGAATGGAGAGAAAGAGAGCAGTCAAAGATGACTTATAGGTGCTGGCTTAGATCTGGATCACTGACACAAAAGGTAGTGGGGGAGAAAGAGTATTAACATTTTTGCTTTGATTAAGTTGGAATTTTCTATGTTTGCAAACATCCAAGTAGAACTACTGAGTAAGTAGAAGTGAGGGAAGTTGTTGGACTAGAGATAAAGAAGGACCTGAATCAGGTCACTCAGGGAGTGAGTATGGATAGAAAAAAGAAGGTGTGCACTGAGGTCTGCAGCATCCATATTCAGAGGTTTTGAAATAAGAAAGATCCTACAAAGGAGACTGAGAAAGAGTCATCTATGTGGTAGAAGAAAACCTCAAGAGTGTGTTATACCAGTAACCAAGTGAAGGCAGTGATTCAAACAGGAGGGATTATCTTCTATGTCAAACACCAAGAGCTCTAAAATGTGGATGACTTAGAACTGATCATTTAATCTAGAATTCAGTAGGAGAGTTTCAGTGGATTCATGAGGATGTGAGACTGAATGGAGAAGATTATGAAAGAATGGGAGGAGAGGAATTGGAAGTAGAAGATACAGAAATCTTTTTTAAAAATTTTCCTATAAAGGAGAGCATATGAAATGAGAGATGTAGTTTAATAAGGCTGTGATGCCAAAGGAGTGTCTTTTTTTTATATTACAAGAGAATTACAGAATGCTTATACTAATGGGAAATTATCTTGGAGAACAATAAATTGATGATGCACAAGAAAGAAGGAGATCTTGGCCTTAAGGGGAGGAGTTGGCTTAGTTGTTGGAACCATTCTTCTACTTGAAGATGAAGGAAAATGATATATGGAAGTAAATACAAATGGACTGTGAGATTTTGAGATGTCTGAATCGTGGGAAGATAATTATGTTCTGATAACTTTTGTTTTCTCAATTAAACAAGAGTCAAGGTCCTTAGTTGAGAATAAGGAATTGATCTGGAAGACAATGAATTTGTTAATCGTTTAGAGATAAGTACAGTGAAGTTTCCACTGAAGTTTGAGACTTGTTAAAATTATTGTCAAAGATATATTTGGATAAGATGTTAAATCCAGAGTTAGAATTATGACTGAAATAGGACAAATTAAAAGACTATCATGTAGTTAATAATGAGATTCTATTAAGTTCCCTTGACAATTACCGTGTTGCTTGCTCTCATTTTTATCTTGTCCATATCTCTGTGTTTTATTTTTACTTTTATTAGAATCTCTGATAGACCATTAGCAGAGAAATGTAAGCAACTGTAATGGTCACATCACTTTAGTTCCATGAGTATCTCTAGAGAAATATTCCAGAGAATATTATACTCTAGCCTTTTTGTGGATATAATTTATCCATCCTAACTTTGTCCCCTTTAGAAATGCATAATTAAAAGTTGTTTGATCCCTTTCTACTTGTGGATTTTCAATAAGGAAAAGGAAACAGTAGTAAAGACTCCCCAGTGATTAAACCATCCAATTTTGAAAAAATCTGGGTATACTTTATTGTATGCAAACCTTTACTCATTACACAATGCCTTTTTTATTAACTCTTCTGGGAAATTACAGCTTTAGCAACTGCTCATACAGATTCTGTAGATTTGGACTGTAACAATTTGGTTTTTTAAGTGCTTTACCTTTGAGTGTGTAATATTTAGCTCTGTGTTAGAAAAAGTTAAGACTTCTGGTGGATATAAGGAAATGGCTTCTGATCCTTGGTACAAAATACATTGATTGCTGCTCAACTTTTAAAAACACATTGGCGTGCCTGAAATATGTCTTGGAAAGGCAGAAAAAACATTTTTTCTGCATTTGATATTACATTCTAAGGACAGAGTTATATGTCCATGTATTTCCAAGATTTGTATAAAGATAGGAATTTGATGGAAAGGAGTTTTCCACTGTCATTTAGTTTGTCACCAAGTGGGTATATTAAAACTAATGAGTATCCATATATTCTCTGAAGGAATAGGAAAATAACTCTTATCCCTCTGATGCAAGGGTTTTCAATAAAGGGGTAAAATCCTGAATATATGTACACCCAAAGAAGTCCCCAATTTCCAGTTTATACTGGAACAAACATAGTGCCTATAGCAGAGTATATTCTCAATAAAAGATTGACAAATGAAGAATGAATTGCTACCATCACATGAGCCAACACATTTCTTAACATTCATTTATTTTCATTTTATGATCTTACAGCATTTTGGCTGTATTTTGCTTTTTAGGGTATCTTCTGATGAGGAATTAGCTTATGTTTGTATCTTTTAATTTGTTTATAACAACAGAGAAAAATCAGAGCACACCCAGATTTCGGCATCAAGGAAAGGGGGATTGTTATTTCATGCCCAAGCTTCATGTTTTAAACACTTTCTCCTTGCTGGAAGGATTTTAGAGCAGAGAGAGGCAAGTAACAGTGGTTGTGTCTGAGTTTTTGACCATTTCCTTAAAAAGAAAACAGGACAGTACTCTGATAGGTTTAGATTTTCTGAAGGGCCATGATAATGATATTCTCTAATTCCACACAATTTTCTCCCATGATCTCTTTTTTAGTCTTCTATTGCAGGGATTCTCCAAGGTTGATTTTAAAATAGGGATGAAGGTATAGAAGCCAAATTGCAGAAGGTTAGAGGATGGATATAATGCAAGAAAATGCAGGCAGAAGGTATATACAAGTCTTTCAAGGAACCTGCCAGTAAAGAAAACTACAAAGCTCAAGGGGTAAATGAGACAAATTTGAGGTCTATATGATTCAACAACCAAGGCCCTTTCATCTAGTGACTCCACAACCTTCAATAAATGTTGAATTTTTCTCTAATACCTAACTAGAATTCAAACCTCCTTCATCCTTTTTAATCTGGAAGAGATTTGAGCACATTTATCTAGAAAGACAACTAAAAATAAGAAGGAGCTGATAATATAATACAGTGAGAAAATAATTAATAGGGGTAAAGTACTTGTGAAGACAGAAGGAGTTGGATCCAGGGCCTAGGAAGGGAAAAAGACTTCTCTTCTATTGTAACAAGAAGAGAAAAAAAAAGAAAAATAAATAAATAAAAGGACCAGATTCTTTCTTTATAGTTTTAAAAATGAAATTAAAACCATCCAATCTGATAGGTTTCAATTTTCTTGATTGACTAGCAAGCAAAATTGTTTGTTTAGAATGGGGCAAAGGAGGTGGTCTCCAGAGATTTGAGACCACTGCAGAGGGTTTTAAATTGTTGTTTGGACAATGCAAAAGTGAGTTAACAAATAAAACATAAAGGTAATCAGGATCGTTTGAGAAGAAACATGCATTTTGTAGAATAAAAATGAGGTATTAACCTGCCTGAATAGGAGTTTTAGAGAATAGAATACCTGAGATTTAATCTTTCAGTGATCAAACACTTAATAATGGTAAGATCTGGAGTCTTGCCTCATAAGGCATTACTGAAATGGAAGAAAAGTGATTAGAGATAAAGAGATAAAATAACCAAGGCTATGTTGGATGGATTATTCACACTGACTTTGAAATAACTGTTGGCATGGCTTTTGCAATGTGTCAAATCACATTTATGATTTGACTATGTGGGAACCAGCTTTAGAGATGTACCTAAGGCCCCCTCCTTCCTGAAATTCCCGTAGTATCCCTTAATACAGTCCCCTCCCACATAGAATAGAGTGGATCTGTGTAACTGCTAGAATATTGTAGAAATGACACTTCATTTATACATCTTTCAAAGAAATTGTCAAAGAAAAGTCTTAAAAATCATGGATAGTAAATGAAGGGATCTTGAGTTCCAAAAGACTGTGGGTGTGTCACTTCCACAGCTATGTCATAGAGACACAGCAGCTCCCACCATTTTGTCTCTTAGAAAATTTGATCCAGCGGAAGTTATCATGTTATTAAGATACTCAGGCAGCCCTAAGGAGAAAGCCACATGGCAAGTAACCGAGGCCTCCTACCAAATGCAGTTCTAACTTGCAAATCATGTAGTTAAGCCGGCCAAGCCGGCTTAGAGATGCTTACATATGGCTGCAGCCTTGGCCAACAATTTTACTGCAACCTCTATAAGAAACCTTAAGTCAGAAATATCCAGTTAAGTCACTGCTTGATTACTGACCCATAGAAACCTTTTGAGGTAATAAAGGTTTGTTATCCTTTTTAAGCTGTTAGATTTTGGGGTAATTTATTATGCAGCAATGGAGAATACAGTTTTTAATACCTGGTAGAGGGATATTGCTTTAACAAAAAAACTAAAGATGTAGGCGTGGCTTTGGAATTAGGTAGTGAGCAGAGTCTGGGAAGACTTTGAGGGGCATGTTATAGAAGCCTACAATGTCTTGAACAGGGTGAAAGGGTGATGCCTTTTTTTTTTTTTTTTTAAAGGAGGTACTGGGGATTGAATCTGGGACTTTGTACATGGGAAGGAGGCACTCAGTCACTGAGCTACACGAGCTCCCACCCTGATGCCTTTTGAAAAGGCTGCCCATGAAGTCTTAAAGAGAACTAGGGCAAATATTATTGAAAATTGGAGGAAAGCAGATACTAACTATATAGTGTTAGAATTTTAATAGCACTGCCATTTGCAGTACTGTGGTAAATATAAAATGTACCTAATGAACTGGTTGATATAGCTAATGGTATTTTCAGGCAAAGTGTTACAGGTTTGCCTGTTTTTTATTCTTGCTATTTATATAAAAATATGATATGAGAGAGAAAAACTAAAGAAAGGACTGCTAAATGATTAGGATCCAAGACTTGTTGGTTTTGAAAAATCTCATCCTCTTCAAAGAGAAAATAATGCTAAAATCAAGAAATGACTTCCATGTGAAAATCAAATCTGGGGCAGTCTCTGGAATTCTTGGTCTAAAAATCTGAGAGTGTGACTATTAAATCCTTTGTTAAGAACTCAGAAAGATCCAAGACAGTCCATCAGAGAAGCTTTAAGGCAAACATTAAGGATTATAAGCCTGAGAGTGTTGTACCTTTACACTTTTTACAAAATTCCAAGTAGAGAAAGGCGTATCTCCAGGAAATTTATACATTTTTACTGCTGGACTAATAAAAATAAAATAATAATAATAAGATTGATAGGAGACCCACAAAGTTTTTAAGACAACTATATTGGAAGAAATACCATCACCCTGGAGTGAAGGTGACAGAGAGAGTACAAAATAAAAAGAAACCTTAAGACATCATCCAACCTTCTATTGTCTGGAAGCAGAATGAGAAAGATAGACATTTGCAAACACAAGTACTGTTTCATGGAAAAAGGAGAAAAGAAGGATGACTCAGAGGGGCTAACAAGAGTGCCTCCATCAGATCCAATGCAAATTATTATCAGGACTTCAGTCTTAATCAAGGAACTGCTGAATTGTGCCCACGTGGATTTCAGAACTCTTATGGACCAGTGACTCTTATGTGTTCACATTTCCCCCCCATTTTGAGTGGAATGGTCTCTAGTAATTATATTATGCCTATTGCACCATTGTAGATTCAATGTCTGAAGAGCAGATAATTTGTTTCTTTAGTTTACAGGTCTTCAGATTGAGAGGAATTATACATGAGGAATTTTATTCAAGGAACCACACTCAAGGCATCTCATACATATCTAATCTTAATTTAGCCTTGAAAATCATGTAGCATTACCTTTTCCATATACTGTTAGTTATAAACAATTTATTAGAATTCACTTCTTAACGGGAGGAGTGTCAAAGAATTTGTGCCCACTTTTAAAACCACTGCAGTAGTATAGAGTAATATAGAAAGCCACACAAGAAATTTCTTTCTTTTATCAGCAATAGAAATGTTTTTATTCTCTTAACTTATTTTTACTTGTGAATCATGAAACTATTATATTTTTATCTTTTCAATGGCTATCAGGTACATTTCTCATAAGAGCACAGGAATTCATAGCATACACTTTGTACACAATATTTTGTGAGGCAACTGTATTAGTTTCCCCGGGCTGCAATAACAGTTTAACACAAACTGGGTAACTTAAAACAAGAAAAAATTATTCATTCATAGTTCTGGAGGCCAGAGGTCCAAAATCAAGATATTCAGAAAGGTTTGTTATTTTTGGAGGATCTGTTTCAAGCCTCTCTCTTAGCTTCTGGCAGTTGCCAGTAATCATTGATCTTCCTTGGCTTGCAGTTCTATCATTGCACACTCTGGCTCCATTATCATATGGCTACCTTTTCTTCATGTCTCTGTATGTCCTCTCTCCTTCTTACAAGGTCACCAGTCATTGGATGTAGGGCCCACCATAATATAGTATGACCTCATCCTAACTTGATTACATCTGCAAAAACCCTATTTCTAAATAAGGACACATTCTGAGCTTCTGGTGGACATGAATTTTGGAAAGAGAGGGAACACTCTTCAACACACTACCATAGCCAAAATCCTTCCTGTAACACGGGCAGGTATAAGAAAGTAAATTAAAAAGTAAATAGATTTGCACATAAATAAAAGAAGAGTAGGGGATTTTGAAAAAAGATAATGAGTTGTAGGTGATTTTGAGTCACCCAAGTGGCAACCTACCAAACAATAGGTCATATGGATTTGCTCAGGAGAGATGTCTGACATGAAGATACAGGATCCTGGGGTGGAGGAACCATAATAAAGAGATAGGTGGAGGAAGAAATTCCGTTGTGGGGTATTAAAGCAGGAAAACCACTAAGGTGGAAAGAGCAAATAATAAGACCATAGATCCTAAGAGATAAAGGAGAGGTTTCAAGAAGGAATTGTTAGGTATGTCACATGATTAAGTGACATCATGATGAGGATTGGAAATTGAACACCTTCTTCTTTACTAAAGAGGCTATTCTGTCCAAGGAAGAATAACAGAGACTACATATGCCCTCTCGACTAAAACAAACAAACACAAATTGACAAAATATAAGAAGAAATGGTTTTGAAGACACTGGGCATCAGACAATGAAAGACAGTGATCACTGAGCAACAGAAAACAAACAAGGTGGGCCCAGTGACTGTCCCAGTTTACTTACTTGAGAGAGTTTGTAACCTGCGGTATAGGAGGAGAGGAACCAAGAAGATCCCATTGAGCACCTTGAGTTGAGCATATTGAGTGAGAGTTCCGGGAGACCAAAACAGCTACAATTTGCAGGAGAGAATACAGGAGAAGAAGCTGTTGCAAATAGAAGATAATTCTGGAAATCTGCAGACAGTCCGCACCCACCTCAATTACTCAGCACAGTGCTGATTAGCACATGAGGAACCTACCTAAGGCCAGGGTAAGCACAACCCTAAATAATCACAGTACCAAATGATCACAGAGGATTGCAATCAGTGTCTGTTCCCATAATCTAGATTGGAACACTCCATAAAAATTGGGACACTGGTTAGAGTACTCAGTGTGTTATTACCTTAGTAGGGGGGATAAGTTAGCTCTAGGGTCAACATTGTTTGTGGTAGGCCTAACAAATCTAAAACCAGAAAGCCTGAACAGATAAAAAACCTTTCAAAAAAGTAAACTTTTTCTCAGAAGAAAGTTTAAGGATATTTACAGGGGAAAATGTGTCTAGCGCCAAACAAAGGAGAATTTACAGTGGTTATTTAGCATCCAATAAAAAAATATCAGGTGTTCAGAGAAGCAGGAAAATATAAAC
This sequence comes from Cabassous unicinctus, assembly GCA_029593785.1. Lineage (NCBI taxonomy): Eukaryota > Metazoa > Chordata > Mammalia > Cingulata > Chlamyphoridae > Cabassous > Cabassous unicinctus. The sequence goes on from JAQZBX010002165.1 coordinate 66,548, forward strand.
CATAGTGAAAGGAAAAACCGATCAATTAAAATTAAGCCAGAAATGACTCAGATGTTAGAACAGCACACAAGAGATTAAACATTTATTAAAACAGTATTCCCTTTTAAAAAATTAAGATCCAAATTGAATTTATAAATATGAAAAACATATTATTGCAGATGAACCACACAATGGATTGGATTAACAGGAGATTAGCCATTGTAGAAGACGAGATTAATAAACTTGAGAGTATAGCATAGAAACTATCCAAAATGAAACACAAAGGGAAGAAAAGATAAAAATTAAACAGAGCATCAGTGGACTATTTCAAGCACCCTAATATAGTATAATAAGCCTCCCTGTAGAAGGTATGGGAGAATAAAATACATTTAAACAAATAAAAGTTAAATATTCCCAATTTTATGAAAACTATAAAATCAAAGACCTCAAAGCGCACACACACACACACACACACGCACAAAGGAAAAAAAATTCCCCTTGAAGAACACTACACACAGGCATATTATGATTAAATTGCTAAAAAAAAAAAAGGTGAGTCTTAAAAATCACTATAGAATAAAAACATTATATACATGGGAACAAAAGTAGAGTTAACGGTCAATTTGTATTTGGAACCAATGCAAGTTAGAAGACTGTTGAGAAACATCTTTAAAGTACTAAAAGAAAACCAAATTCAAACTATAATTCTATATACAGTGTATATAGCCTTTTTCAGACATTAGGAAAACTGAAAAAAATACTGACGGATGTCCTCTAGCAGAAGGGAAATGATACCAGATAGGAAACTGGATCTACACAAAGGAAAGGAAACACTAGAAATAGTAGTAACATAGCAAATATAAAATGATATTTTTCTAATTATTTAAACATCTTTAAAAGTATATTGGCTCATTAACCAAAATTAATTATTTTGAGATTAGTAACATTTGGAAAAATAAAACATATGACAACAATAACAAAAAGCCAGGAGGAGACAAATGCAAATATACAATTGTGAAATTCTACATGTAAAGTGGCATAATACCCACTGAAGGTAGACTGTGGTAAATTAAATAGGTGTATTATAAACCCTTAAGGAACCACTCAATTAACAAAACATAGAGATATAGTCAACAAATAACAATATAGATAAAATGGAATCACCAAAAAACCTCCATCCAAATAAAGGCAAAAAAAGAAGAAGAAAGAACAGATGGTAAATATTTTTTAAATAGCTAGGTTACTGACTTAAACATAACCATATAAATAAATCATATTAAATATTAAATGGTCTAAATACCCCAATTAAAAGGCAGAGATTACTAGTTGGCTTTAAAAGCAGGACCCAACTATATGTTGCCTATGGGAAACTCACTTTAACTATACAGACATAAATATATTAAGTGTAAAAGGAATAAACAGTTTTGTCATGCTAACACTAATCCAAAGAAAGCTGGAGTGGCTATATCAATGCCAAATAAAGTAGATTTTAGAGCTAACAATCTTACCTGGGGCATAGAATGCCATTTCATAATTTATAAAGGGATCAGCTCACCAAGAAGACGGAACAATCTTAAATGCATATGCACTGAATAAGATAGTTTCAAAACACAGAAGGAAAACTAATAGAACTACAGAGAAATAATCAATTCCACAATTAAAGTTGGATATTTCAATACTCTTTTTTCAATAATTGATAGCACAAACACACAGAAACCAGGAAGGATATAGAAAACATGAATAACGCTTTCAAGGAAATTGATCTAATTGACATTTTTATAATATACTATCCAGAAACAACTGAATACATATTCTGTTCAAGTAAACATGGCACATTTACCAAGACTGACCATATTCTGAGTCTTAAAACAAGTATCAGTAAATTTAAAAGGACTTAAGTCATACAGAGTATGTTCTCTTACCACAATGTAGTTAAATTAGAAAAAAACAGCAGAAAAATCTCTAGAAAATCACCACATATTTGACAACTAAACACAATCTTTGTAAACTACCTGTGGATCATAGAAAAAATCAATAGTGAAATCCAAAAGATTTTGAAATGAATGACAATAAAATCACAGCATATCAGAATTTGTGGTGTACCATTAAAGCAAAACATAAGGAGAAATTTATATCACTAAATGACTATATCAGAAAATATGAAAATCTAAAATAAATGACATACACTTTCATGTCAAGCTAGGGGGAAAAAAGCAAATTAAATCCAATGCAGACAGGCATAAATAATAAAGATGAGAGTGGAAATCAATGAGGTAGAAAACAGAAGAAACAACAGAGAAAAATCAATGAAACCAGAAGGTGGATCTTTAAAAAAGTCAATAAAATTGAATAACATCTTTTCAGACTGCTTAGGAAAAAAACTAAGAAGAAACAGCTTACAAATATAAACAAGAGATATGACATCACAACAGAATCTACAGCTATGAAAAGGATAATAAAGGCACATTAGGAACAATTTTATATCAATAATTCAAAGAACTTAGAAAAAATAGACAAATTCCTTGAAAGACAATACTACCAAATCCTTCTCAACAAGAAATAGATAACCTGAATAGACCTAGAGCTATGAAATAAATTGAATTTACAGTTAAAACCTTTCTCATAAGGAAATTCCAGATCTACAAGGTTACAATGTTGTATTCTACCAACATTTAAGGTAGAAACAATAACAGTAGAAAACAATACCAAAACAAACCTTTCAGATATTGAAGAGGAGGTCATATTTCCAAATTCATCTATGAGGCCATTACCATACTGATTCTAAAACCAGATTAAAGACATCACAAGATAAGAAAACTACATACAAATATCCTTTTTAATCATGCATGCAAAAATTCTAACCAAGATATTAACAAATCTATTCCAGCAATAAATAAAGAGGAAAATATAACTTGAAAAAGTGGACTTAGGTCAGGAATACAAAGTTGATTTAACTTTCAAATATCCATCAGTACATTTTACCATATTCCCAAACTACAAATTAAAAACCATACGATATGATTGTTTCAAAATATACACCAAAAACATTTTTTTAAATCTAACATTTGTGATTCAAAAAATAAATTAAAAAATAAAAAAAACTCTCTCCAAACTAACAATTGTAGGGAACTTTCTCAACCTGATAAAGGGTACCTATGAAAATCCTACAGGTAACATCATATTAAATGTTAAGAGACTAAATGCTTTCCCACTAAGATTGGGGAAAAAACAATATGCACTCCCATCATTTCTATTTACCACTGTCCTGGAGTTTTAGGCAGGGCAATAAGGTAAGAAAATGAAATAAAAGTAATCCAGATTAAAAAGAAAGAAATAAAACTATTTTTATTCATAGGCAACATGATTATCTCTGTAAAAAATCTGATGGTATCCAGAAAAAAGCAGCTAAAATTAACAAAAGAATTTGTCAATGTTGTAGGATACAAAAATCAATATGCAATAATTAATTGTATTTTATATATGAACAGTAAATAGTCAGAAGTTGAAATAAAAAATACTTTTTCAGCAGCATAAATATATGAAACTGTTAGGGATAAATTTGCTAGAATATGTAAAACTTGTTCCTAAAACTAACAAAACATTGCTGGGCGATAGTAAATAAAGCTTAAGGAAATGGAGAGATACACCTTGTTTATAGATTGGAAGAATCAATGCTAGTAAATATGAATTATCCACAAATTGGTACATAGATTCAACACAAACCCAACTAAAGCCTTGGAGGATTTTTCATAGATACTGATATGCTTATTTTAAAATTCATAAAGAAATATAAAGAACCTAGAATAGTCAAAAGAACTTTGAAAAATAAATATACAAGACCAATACTACTTGATTTCAAGATTTATTATAAATCTACAATGATTAAGACAGAGGTATTGGCATAAAGTAGAGAAATATATCAGTGAAAGAGCCCATAGAGAGCCCAGCAATAGACTCACATATATATGGAAAACTGATTTTTGATAAAAGGCAGTTCTGCAATAAACAAGATAATATTTTCAACAAATTGTATTGGAACCATTGGGTATCCATATGCAAGAAAATAAGCTTCAATTCCTACTTCTAACCACATGCAAACAATAACTCAAAATGTATTTTAGCCCTAAATTAAAACCTAAAACCATAAAACTTCTAGAGGAAAACATTGCAAAAAATCTTTTTGATCTTGTGTGATGTAAAAAATTATTAGATAAAATATCAAAATGATGATTAATAAAAGAAAAAAAATGATAAATTGGACTTCACCTGAAATAAATTGTCTGCCTTAAAAAGACACTATTTAGAATATGAAAAGACATAGCATAAACTGTTAGAAAATATTTACAAATAACATATCTGAGAAAAGATATACCCATAAACATAAACAGCTCTCAATAATAAAAAAGAAACCACCCCCCAAAAATAAAAGAATGGCAATATTTGACAGAAATGCTACCAAATAGATATATGGCTAACAAGTATATATATGAAAAATGCTCAACATCATGAGTTATTAGGGAAGAGACCAATTACAACCAAAATGAGATACCACTACATGCAAATTAGAATGACTAAAATCAGAAATATTGACTATACCAAAAATTGGTAAGAATATAGAGAAAATGGAACTCACATACTATTGATTATGTAAATGGCACGGCAATTTTGAAAAAACGTTGGGTTTCATAAAATGTTACACATACACTTAACATATGATTCAAAGACTCCACTCCTAAATATTCACCCCAGATAAATGAAAGCATGAGTTGGGGATTCAGTTATGTCCCCGACAAAAGGCATGCTCAGTTTCCAACCCCTAGTCCTGTAAGAATGAAGTCATTTGTAAATACCTTTCAAGATGTTATTAGTTAAGGTGTGCCCAACCTGAATGAGGATGGGCCTTAATCCAATATGGCTTAATCCAATATAGCCAGAGCCACTGACTGATGATGGAGGACCAAGTCACCACGGAGTACATCACCTGCTACATGGCTGGCCTGAAGCAGGACTACATACAGAGCAACAGGCGCAGACCATTTGGCATCTCCGTCCTCTTTGTGGGTTTCGACTTTGATGGAACTCCCAAACTGTACCAGACAGACTCCTCTATCATGTACCACGTTTGGAAGGCCAATGCCATCAGCTGAGGCACCAAGTCAGTGCGTGAGTTCCTGAGAAGAACTGCATTGACAAGCCATCGAAGCAGACGACCTGGCCATCAAGCTGGTTATCAAGGCCCTACTGGAAGTGGTTCAGTCAGGTGGCAAAAACACTGAGCTTGCTGTCATGAGGCAAGATCAACCCTTCATGATTTTAAATCCTGAAGAAATTGAGAAATATGTTGCTGAAATTGAAAAAGAAGAAAACAAAAAGAAGAAACAAAGGAAAGCATCATGATGAATAAAGTCTCCTTGCTTAGAGCAATGTTTAAATTAAAAGAAAAAAAATAAATTGGACACAGAAGGAAAAGCCACAGGAAACAGCCAGAAACTGGAAGTTAACAGAACCTGGAAGAAAAAGGAGAAGATGCCACATTACCACATTTAAAAGCCCAGGAACCCCAAAGACTTCCAGCCAGCCAGAAGATAATGATCCTGAAAGGAAACAAGCCTTCTAGCTTCTGAAAGCATAAGCCAATAAATTCCTGTTGTTAAACAAACCCATTTGTATTATATTTGTTTTAGGAGCCAGAAAACTCAGACAGCATGTGTCTACATAAAGACTTGTATGCAAATGTTCATAGTAGGTATGTTTGTAATAACCAATAACTAGAAACACACCAAATATCCTTGAAGAGGTGAATGTATATAAACTGTTGTATATCCATACAATGTAAATGTTATATGAACAATATAAATGAATGAACTATCAATACCCACAACAATCTAATCATGCTTAATTAAAGAAGATAGACAAAAATGAATTTATACTGCATGATTACATTTATACAGAATTCTAGAAATGAAACTAATTTGTAGTATCAGAAAGCATATTGGGGATACCTGGTGATAGGGTAATACACAGCAAGGGGCAAGCATGATGAATCACCAAGGGGCAGGAGAGAACTTCTAGGATTATTTTACTTATGATGATTTGACATGTATATATACATGTCAAAACTTATCAAATTGTATACTTTAAATATGTGCAGTTTATTGTACCTCAATTATAACTCAATAAAGCTGTTACAAAATTAAAGAAGGCATTGTTGACATTTTGCCGGTGGAATAGCAGAGGTGGAAGTCTAATTGCAAAGTGCATGAAATCTGATGATGTAAACAATGACAAATTTTGATCAAATGAGAAAGAGAAATTTACTAACTAGAAGAAGGTACAAGGTTGAAGAAAATGAGGAGGGGTATATTAGTTATGATTTCAGCTTAATTCTTTCCAAATTGTTCAAATGAAGAAACTATTTAAGATGCCTTTTATGTAGATAATGGGCGAGTTAAGGCAACGAGGGCTAGTGGGGCACTTAGAGACTAGCGATAGTGAGAAGCCATCAGTTCCCTGAGGCCTGACTATATGAAGAGACAAAATAGTGTTACTGAAGCCAGTGAGAGCTGAAACTCTGGAGGATACATTAGCCCAGAGAGAGCTATAGGAAAGGAAAGATGCAGTTCTTGCCAGAAATGATGACAAAGCTTGGGGTGGGGGTAGGGGAGTGGGCAAGAAGTGCCAAGACTCTTCTTCCATCCTTTAATGGTGCTGTCCTTTGTCTGAACTTGATTAGAAGCCAGTGAGTACATGGAGGTCAAAGTGGTCAGCCTCCCCAGTGGAAAACAGTTCAGAAGAGGACTGAGAATGGGTCAGCGTACAAGAGGAAATGGGGTCCGCAAATTGAGATTGACATGCATAGAAAGTTTCACTGTGAGCTTGTTATTTAATGAGTGATATTTGAATATGCTGAAAAGCTAAACAAACAAAAAAGCCAGGAAATTGGAAGAATTAAAAAAAAAAATGGAGGGAATGATTAAAGGCAGCAGGTCTCCTTTGTTTGAAGAGATTAGTTAAAAGGAGACGTAAAGGAATTCTTCCAGAATAAAAGAGTTAACGCTCCTCTGAAATTCATGGGAAGGAGGTGACACTAATCTCAGCCTCTTCTGCCTCTCACAGCATGCCATTTTCTTCTCCATACACACTGCTTGCTATTCTGTCCATATCTAGTGTCAACATTTTATTTAGAGCCACCACATTTAGTGAAGTCATTGATGACCTCTTTTTCCCTTCTGTAATGATGAAAGAACAGTAGTTAAATTTCTATAAATGGCAAATGATTTTGTAGCAAATGTTAAATTATCAGTACTCACTAATGGGTGTTTTTACTCAGATTTTGAATGTTATCTCACTAATAGTGAATTTTTTGACATTTTAAAAATCATAATTATAAAATTATGAATGATACATTTATATTGAATGAAGCAACTGGAATATCTTTGGAAAGACTAAGTTCTGAAAAATATATTAAAATGTAAAGTTTGAAGTTTGAAGTTTGATTTTCCAAGTGAGAAGGACTCTTTAATAGATATTCAGTGATAATTATGTTTAAATAATACATTAATGGAATAGCAAGTCTTATAATAATTTGGTATTCATCAAGAATAAAAAATAGAAAGACAAATTTGCTACTTAGAAATATATAATTCACTTATTACACCATACTGACTTTCTATAAATATAACAGATCAGAAAGTATCAATAGAAATATTTGTTAACATGAAAAAACTGATAAAAGGTAATTGGAAATATTTTTTTTGATAGGAGATGGCCCTAGTGCAGCCTGCCACCTTTCCCTGGGACCCACAAATACATCCTGTGCTTAGGACTTGATGTAGTTGTCCTGCCAAGATAAAAGAAATCCCCTGGAAGATAGGGGACTTCCTGCACATTCCTTTCCATAATATCTGGAGTATATGTAATCATTCACTCGTGCGTGAGAAAGGGGCATGTTTTATGATTTCCAGCTCACCAAAACTTTTAATTTCCTTAGTTGCTCAAGCAAACACCATGCAATGGGTTGGCTTAAACAATGGAAATATACTTGTATTAGCTTATGGTTTTGAGGATAAAAGAATGCCTAAATCAGCAGCGGTGTTCTGAGGCTGGCAGTCAGTGATACTT